>JAJMCJ010000089.1:0-35692 GCA_030572875.1 Wickerhamomyces kurtzmanii | reverse complement strand
AATGGTCCTCAGGCAAAGGCAAAATCGCAATTGGACCAGTTGGCAAAAATCTTTGCCAAGCAACTGCTTTGTATGGTTCGTACTCAAGCTTCATGGTAGCAACAATACCGAACCTGTCGTAAAACCAACCTCTTGATTCAATTCCTGAGAATTTACGAACCGGAGAGTTGAAACCATCTGCACCAACTAAGAGTCTTGTTTTGATAAACTCACCGTTAGACAGTTCAACAATTGGCCAGTCATTAGTTTGATCCTTTGTAATATTCACAACTTTTGTTTGATCTAAAATTTCCAAATTTAAGCCGCTGTTTAACTCATTGATTCTCTGAATCAATGAGCTCTGCAAGTTTATGTTCTCGCACATTGTAGCAACATCTGGATGTTCAAATTCAAGCCTTGCATCGGACACACCTTCGGTGACAACTATGTTGTCATATGGCTGAATTCTGTCTGATTTAATGAATTTCCAAGACCCAATTTTTTCCAGGTACTCAATCGATTGGGGAGTCAAACTGCTTAATCTATTGGTGAAATTCTCTGGTGTTTTATCCTGGAAGTCTCTTACACTTGCCAAGTCACTGGCTTCAATCAATATACATTTCAAACCTTTTGCAATGGATGAATTTTTTAGTGCTGTAGCTAACGTCAAACCAGCTGGACCACCACCCACAATGACAACATCAGCTATTTTCAGTGTTGGGGCTGCCGACGCAACAGTTGCAAGTGCTCGTCTAATTACAAAAGACATCTCGACGAAACTCTTCCTCAATCCTTTTGTATTTCCAAAACACAATTGAATCATATAGAAATGGTACGTTACATTTTCTGATTTTTGTTGTATGGTCTTTAAGAGAGGACAGTGTTCACAACCACTATACTTATCTGCTCAGCGAAATGGGTTTTTTATATAAATCTATTCATTTTATACACTCTTCTTCAATAATTCAAGCATAAAAAGTAGTTTTTGCGTTTAAACAGCTCTTTAATGGTAGAAAGTTAAGCATTATTGAAGATGTGTACAGCTCATACTCTAGAAAAAAGATAATGACCAAATCACGTGACACTGTTTTATTAAAATGGTTCATTTTTTGTATTAAACTCACAGAAACCACTTGACAATGATTGTGTGTGTGTATTTGACTCTTCAATGACTCTTTTCTTTAAAGAATGGTCTTTTGCTTTTGTTTGAAAAAATGTTTTTACTCAGTGAGGGTCGAAATCGGTTCTCCAGTTTTGATGCTCGAAAAAAACGAAATAAAAAAATTTAATTGCATGCATGATTGACCAAAAAAGTTGATCTAAACAACTACAAAATAGACGAAAAAGAGGCCAAGATTAACTAATTATTGATCAGACTCAGTAACGTATTTGGCTTTATCTACACACAAGAATCCCAGCATTTTCTAAATTTCAAATTGTTTCTTACCAGATCATTAAAGTCGGTTCAATATCCGACTATAAACATTTGCAAACAACTTAATAGGTATGTAATGGTATGCCGTACTCAAGTGTGAAGACATGCACTAACTTTTTTCAGATATAAATCAACACCGCAGAAAATGAATGATACTGTGTTTATAAACAGCCTGCAAGTTAAAGCGATTACGGGGAAAGACGCTTGGAATAGACCATTTCCACAACCACTTGACATTTCGGTTCAGCTAAAAACTGATTTTGTTAAAGCCAGTATATCTGACGACTTGAAATACTCCTTAAATTATGCTGTTATCTCAAGGAACATTGCAGACTATATGGAGAAGAACAAGTCCAAGAACTTTAGCTCTTTAGAAAACATAGCAGGTGATATCACAGAGATTGTCCTGGATGAAAAACGAGGTGGTGGTTCTGTATCTTCGGTTGTTATTAGTGCTAAAAAGTCAGAGATTAGGGCTGAAAGTATCGATATCATCATTGACAGATGTAAAGGACCAGATGGTCAGATTGGGTTTCAGAAAAATAAACTGGATAAAATACGAGTTTCAGGTTTAAAGCTATTAACTCTCATTGGAGTTTTCACTTTTGAAAGGTTCCAGAAGCAGTTTATAAACATCGATTTAGAAGTTGAACTGAAAAAAAATCAAACCATCAATATATACGATCTCATACAAGACACTATTCTTTACGTGGAAAGTTCGAATTTTAAAACAGTTGAAGCTTTAGTTGACTCAATTGCTCAACTGATTACTCAGTCATCGTCAAGTATAAACAAAGCGCATGTCAGAGTTGAAAAACCAAATGCAATAACTTTTGCAAATGGTGTCGGCGTTGATGTAGTAAGAAGTTTCAAAGACTATGAAAACTCTCCATGTATTGATATCAAAAAAATTTCAGAATCATATCAAGAACCAAATTTTAACTTGCCTGTTTTTAAAGACAATGCAACAAAATCCTCCGAACACATCTCATTTATTGGCTTTGGCTCAAATGAAGGAAATCAAATGAAAAATATCACTGATGCTATAGAGCTATTGAGTTTAAACGAAAGAATAAAAGTAGTCTCTACTTCTTCTTTATATGAAAGTGAGCCAATGTATTTCCTTGATCAGGAAAATTTCATTAACGGTGTTCTGAAAATTTCCACAACATTATCGCCTCAGGATCTACTTAAGTTCTTAAAAGAAATTGAATATCAATCACTGAAACGTGTTAAGCTGATTGAGAATGGACCGAGATCAATAGACTTAGACATTTTGCTGTATGATGAATTGATTCTAAATACTCCAGATTTGATTATTCCCCACATGAGAATGATTGATAGAACCTTTGTTTTGCAACCATTATGTGAACTATTATCACCAGATGAAATTCACCCAGTTTCTGCTGAACCATTCCACAATCATTTAATCCAGTTATACGAGTCATCAGTTGATGAGGAAAAACAAAAGTCAAATGTATTAAAGACTTTAATACCCTTAACGAACAAGTTCTGTTCATCCGAATTGAAGAAATGTTTAACTTTCGACCTAATCAACTATACTCATAAAACTATACTAATGGGAATTTTAAATACAACACCCGATTCGTTTTCTGATGGTGGCAGAAATTCAGTCATTGAAAATGCTTTGTTAAATGCGCTTAAAATGGTTGAAAATGGTGTTGATATTATTGATATTGGTGGTGTTTCAACCAGACCTGGTTCTACACCACCTTCGGAGGAAGAAGAAATAACAAGAGTTGTTCCTATAATTAAGGCTATCAGATCTTCGGAAAACAACAAGTTAAGAAATGTGACAATTAGTGTTGATACCTATAGATCAGAAGTAGCTTTTGAGTCGATTAAAGCTGGTGCTGATATCATCAATGATGTAAGTATGGGTCTTTACGACGATAAGATGTTTCAAGTTATCGCAGATTCTGGAGTCCCATATATCTTGAACCACACTAGGGGAACCCCAGACAATATGTCCAAGCTTACAAACTATTCCGCAAATGAAGATGAAGATTTGATTGAGTATAATAATACTTCAAATTCTGAGTTGAGTGAGACTGACGAAGTTTTTCTGAATGCAGTTTCACGAGAATTGACAAGCCAATATTCAAAAGCAATTAAAGCAGGTATTAAAAGATGGCAAATTATTACCGATCCAGGAATTGGATTTGCGAAAAATTTAAAGCAAAACTTAGTTTTAATCAAAGGTACACCCTTTATCAAGGCTTACTCGAACTATAACAAACTGACAGGAGAATACAATAGTTTAAACGGCTTGCCGGTTTTATTAGGTCCTTCAAAAAAAAAATTTATAGGTACCATTACCAAGGAGGCCAACCCAAGAGATAGAGTATTAAGTACTGCTGCTGTTGTTATGTCCTGTATTGGGTACAAATCAGATTTTGTGAGAGTTCATGATGTGGAAGAAAATAAACAGGTGTGTTTAATGGGTGATGCACTATATAGAGATATTATTGAATAGGACTAATAGTTCGAGAAATTTTTTTCATGTTTTAGAGAAATCATTTTGAGTGCGTCATTATAGACTACATATTCGCTTTAATAGTATTGTGTAAAGAATTAGACAACCCTTATATAATTTAAAAAATAAATAGATTTTCCAAAAGACACAAAAGAAATAATGAAAGGTAAACACAATTTAAGAAAAAAGGAATAAGTCGAGGAAGCAAACACAAATATTAAATAAAAATAAAATAAAAGAAAGAGATATCAATATACAAGTCATACGCATGCTTTTAAACATTGGTTTCTGAATCTTTGCCGCAATCACGGGAAATATGACCTGTACCACCACATGAGTAACAGGTTTTGGTACTAATGTTAGCACCTCCTGAAGCTGACGAGCAGTCTTTTGAAATATGACCAGTTTTACCACAAGCGTAGCATTTGACTACTCCAGCTTGACAGTCACGAGCGAAATGGTTTGGACCACCACATTTGTAACAAGTAGTAGCCTTTGGAGTTCTTTGGAATGACTTATTGGCAAACGGTTTTGACAAAGGTGCACTGATTGGAGTGCTTACTGGAGCTGGGGTTGGTTTCGCTGAAGCTGCTGAGGATGGTTCTTCAGTACAGTTTCTTGAAATGTGACCAAATTGGTTACAGTTGTAACAACGGGCACCTTGTTGCTGTTGGGTACAGTCGGATTGGACATGACCAACATCACCACATATGTAGCACTGTTTCTGGGTGTTTTGACGTGGTTCAGGACATTCTGTTGATTCATGGCCTGGTTGACGGCAATTGTAACATAAGCGATCAGTCTGTGGACAAACTTCAGCAAAATGACCAACTTCACCACATTTGTAACAGGTTCTTGGATATACAGCAGCCATTGTTTCTTATTATAACTATCTCCCTTGAATTAACGCACACAGACACACACACGCACACAAAACTAGATTTTATTAGCTTTTCTTGAAAGTTTTCCTTCTAAAAAGAAATCTAATATTTTATTTTTTTTGGAAAAGTTTTCATTTTTTCCTCAAAATATTTCCGGTTACCCGGAACCCTTGATAGAATCTCTAATATCTCAATATTTTTACATTTTATGGAAATAAATACCGATTTAATGGTGATTTCTGTATATTTCTAGTACAGTAAGAGTTCCTCTCATATGGAGGTTTTCATATGACTCCTTAATTTCTGTGTTGTTTGTTTTGTTCTGTTTAGTAAGACTTTTCTCTTCATGCAACAAGATAAGAATGAACACCCCTCGGAGATTCCTGATTAGGTTGAAATAAGAAGCCTAAGGTTGAGAGCACAATACAAGTAATTCGGTGAACTGATAGAGACTTGATCTTAATCGTGTTCTTCGTCTTGGTGAGTCCATTTTCTTCTTGTTTGTGTCAAAACTCGTGATCTCCAGGTAAAATCGACTTTGGTAAATGAGTAGCAGAACAGCTGCTGCGCTCTTGGCTAGCCATCAAACCCAATGAATCGTTCACTTTACCTTTCTGAGTTGGAGATGTATCATTTGGCCCACCGGTGTAGTTTCCAGTCCTGCGTTCACTCTGGAAGGCCTGCTAAATTTCGAATAATGGAACTTGGTTGGTTTTGTATGTGCCGTAGTCAACAGTATTATACAGGTAATCGTACGCAGTCTCCAGCGAAACGTTTAGTTGTTCCATTGCGAGTCTTGTTAATACCTCAGGGGCCAGAACATAGAAGCAGAAGGACTCGATTGACCAGAATCGGACAGTTTTATTGTTCGCAGCTTTTCTCAGCTCTTTTCTAAAATTTTTATGAATTATTAAACCAACTACTGCCTGCCTTTTAGAACCATAGAAGCCCGCAGTAAATTCACTGATATCTATGTTCAGGAACGCTTTAGCAGATAGTGTAATTGATTTTGATGACCGTGCTACATCTTTAGCGAGCCCATAATAATAAGACTCTATGACACCGTTCAAAACATCAGGAACAACGTGTAGATGTTTTCGAATTGCAAGACCCAATTCTTCTTCTGATAATGCTTTTGGAAAAAGCTTGCCCTTGTATTTAGCATCAACCAGTTTTGACTGCCGTTCCAGCTCTCTGACATTATTGCGATCAAATATATCTCTTAACCCTACGTCAAAATCAAAACTTTTGTCCAACTCCAGTTCCTTTGATCTTTTTTGGTTCTCCTCCATTTTAGCTTTCAGCGTTTCCGAAAAAACTATATCCTCTCCATGCATCTCTTTGAATTTCTCTAATTCCTCCTTTCTTCTTTCTATTTGCTTTCTGAAAAACTTTTGTGATTGCTCAAATGATAAATCCTCTACGTCCTGCGATTCTCGTTTCGGAAACTCGCACCGTTCTTGCTTAAAGATATTGTCGCTTTTGATCCCATTTTCTTCGTCACTCAGTCCATTGTCGGCCTTATGAAGCAGCACTAAGCTGCTCTCGGGTGATAACCCATTTGACGACTCTAGAACCTTTTCAGGAGCTGTGTTGAGCCTTCGCGTAATGGGTACTTCATCATCTACCAAAAAGCTGTTGCGCGCGTCTCCATCTTTGGCCAGCTCCGTGAGCTCTCTTCTTGCTACATACTGGATAAAAGAGATCTTCCTCTTCTTCTTGTCCGACATTTTGCCTATATGAAGGTATCTTCTGCTTCAATTCGTTTGATCTCGACAGAGCTTTCTTAAAGATGTTTTTGAGCTCGAGAAGAAGGGCCGTAATTGAGACAAATTCCGGCCGAAATTGATTTTTCATTTTTTCCGAAGATATCAAGATATGGTATTATTGAAATATCAAGTGAATTGTGAATTTGAGTTATTAGGGGAAAAGTAGGATGTCAAAAAAGTATTTTCAGGAACTGAAAGTGGTCAAGCTTACAGATGGAAGTAAATCGTCTTTGAGCTCAAGCTCTTCTTACAGAAATTCATCAGAAATAATCACAGTGGCATGGAACTCACCTTCTACAAGACTTGCATATTCCAAAACAGATGGAACTCTCAGAGTATGGAAGTTGTCTGGTGGAGAACCGAACATGAAGACGTCAAGCGTTATTGAGAACTGTCATTCCAAACTGGTTGAAAGCATTAGTTGGGACCCTACCTCGGACAATGTATTGGCTACAGTAGGTATTGATGAGTATCTGAAAATATGGAATACGAACAATGGTAAATTGCTGAGAGAGCTTGAAATCCCAAAAGAAAAACTAATTCTGGTAAAATTCTCAGGCGATGGAAAGTATATTGCTGCCATAACGAGATCGAACAAACTATACATAATTGATGTTTTGAGTGACTTCAAAGTTGTTTACAGTCTACAGTTTCAAGAAGACGTCTTCAGTCTGGATTGGAACAATACCTCCACAAATCTTGTTTTTGGTTTAGGCAATGGCTCAATTCCAATTTATAGCTTTTCAGACAATAAACTAGACCTAATACATGTTCTAGAGGGACATAGATCAGGTATCAAGTCTGTTGTTATAGAGCCGAAGGCACGATATATAGTTGCAGGTAGTAACGAAGGTGTCATATCCATATGGTCAATAGCATCTTTATCACTGGTAAAGTATTTCGGTGACATTGATCAACCTGTTTTTCAGATTGATGTGAGCCATGATGGTACTTATGTTGCTGCTACCTATGAAGATGGTGAGCCCGCAAGAATTTATGAAATTGAGAGTGGAGAATGCTTCTATGAGGTATCAAGATGTACTCCAGGCTTGTCAACGTTTCCCTTGTTTAAGTTCTGTACCATTAAAACAACCTTTGTATATTCGAGTGGAGATGGTGATGTTTTTGTTACTGTTAAACCTTCAGGTACTCAGATTGGCGGTGGAAGATAATTCAGGACGAGATTTTTTTTCAAAATGTATAATAGTAATATAAACGAATAAGAAACTGTATTTTCAATATCCAAAAAAATCTGTTAGTACTTTCTACAATCTAGCTAACTTTTTTCAAAACGGAAACTATCTATATATATATACAAGCCAAAATATTGAAACTTAAATCACACAAAACAATTTTCAGATCTAGTTTAATATCTTTAATTTTTAGAAACCTACGTTATTTTTGATTTTCTTGGTTCTTGGTTTCCTTTTCTCTAAGTCATACTGTGCTCGAGACCTTTTTAAAGACTCTAAATATCAGATAATAGGAACTTTGTCTGTTCAAAATAATCCTGTCCAACAAATTCTTTGATTTCTTCTTTTACTAACCATGCAAATTTTTCAACCTCTTTTTGATCTTTCGATAGCTCAAACTTCCCAGATAAGATGTGAGATTTGATAAAATATTCTCTAACTAAACCATCAGATTTATCGTTTCTAGCTACAATTATATTATCTCTGTATTTCAAAACACCTGCTGGCTTGTTTGAGACAGTCCAGGTATTGATTGATTCACCACCAATGTTTCTTAAACCAGATTCAGCAGCAAAATGTAACGGTTCTTTTTCATTGATTTTAAAAACTGGAAATTTCCAGCTGCCATTTTGTTGTTTAACAAGCAAATATAGAGTTCTTGAAAGTTTTCTTTCTAAACTTGTTTGGTCATTGTTTTTATCAGCTTCGGTTATTCTTGAGTTTGGCTCAACTGGTCTGGCGATATCGCTCTCATTCTCTGACTTCGATTGTTCAGCTTCTTGTTCTTCTCTTGGAATTACAATATTTTGTTTGCTTCTTCTTTCTCTGTTATGCTTAACATCTGGAACACCTTTTGGGTACCAGACACCCGGTTGTTTTGTTACTGGACCTTCTTGGTTTTCCACAAAAAGACGCTCGGAAAGCGAACCTTTCTTGAAATAAAAATATTGAGGGAAAGTCCACATCAGACGACGTTCTAATTCTTCTTGGTACTTGTAATAGCTTGACTCGAATATTTCTAAATCTGGTGTGACTATTGGATTTCTAGAAAGTAATAACGAAGCCTTAATCGACTCAAGTAAAGCGTTCGATGTCAGAGTTTGTTGCTTGGCACTGACTGATGATGAAAAACATCTTTTAGCTATGGTATAAGTTAGCTTTATCTTCATCGTTAAACGAGTACTTGGTTAGATGACAACTTACGAATTAACCTCAGAGATTGATTAAACATTGCAATTGAAAATTTCCCACTAATTTGTAAAACTCAAGTAAAGATGTATCACTGTTTCAGTCGTCAAAAATTCTAAAACTCTTTTCAGCTATATCTCTTATGAGTATCTTCAGTTGTAATAGTTTCTGTTATTTTTTCAATCATACTAGGAAGAATCGAGCATTGAGTTTTTCAAAAAAATTTAAAGTAAGTCACGTGAGTTGAGGTTGAGGTCGGGTAATAGATTTTCTAAAATTCTAAGATTTTTGTATTTTGGTCTTTAATGATTTATACTATATATTTGAAGAAAAAGATCACCAGATTAGTGGGCTCTTTTGGTATATCTTTTACAATTAGCTTGGAGATGGGGTTCTGTTTGTGCAGCGTGACAAGTTTCTTGTATTTTTCACAGATTTGGTTCGGTTGATTTTCCATCAGTCCATTCTTTGAAGGACTTTATGTCTCTAACTTTATTGTCACCTCCAAATCTATTCTGACAGTCAAATATGTCTCTCTTCACGGCGATTTCAGGTCGCCATCTCCAGGCGTTTTTGTACTCTTCTCCCAGACTGTTGTCGCCATGTAAAACAACATCTGAGATATATTTACCTATGCATGGCATATATTTGAAACCCTGTCCAGAATCACCAGTACCAAGAACAAGACCAGGATGTTCTGGATGCTCACCGATGAGAAATTGACGATCAACTGTGTCTGTGCACCAGCAGATTCTGGCCTTTTCAAAGTTGCGATCTGCAATATCTGGTAATATTGATCTCATCAATGAACGAATTTCGGTCTCGGCCTGTTTTGGAATTTCATGACGATAAACTGGAATCGATGTTTTCTTTATCTCATCCCAATTGATGTATCCTGGGTGTTCATTGGCTATCTTTATGCTGTTTTTTGAGTCGGGCTCAAAAAAGAATCCATTTTCAAGATCAAGAACAACTGGAATATCCTTCAGATTTTTGGCCTCATCTCTGGTCAATGGGATATGACTATAAGTCCAGCATTTTGCTAGTAGTTGACCTTTGAAATCCAGAATATTCACTGAACTTGCTCCAGCACAGATAACTGTCTTCTCACCCTTGATAATAGTTCCATTCGCAGTACGAACACCTATACAATTTTTACCGTCACCACTATATAGTAATTCAGCGGCAGAATCGCAAAAGAACTTAACGCCTTTTAATTTGCATTCTTCAGCAACGTTTTTTAGTGCCAACGCAGCGTTTGTCCAACCGCAATTATTGTGTTGAAAGCATGCTTTCCAACCTACGAATGAGTTTGGATCGCGTTGCGCTCCTATTTTAACTAGATCTTGAACTTCCTCTTGAGAGTTCAGCCATTTATAATCGGTATTGTACTCCTCAAATAAATTTTTTTGCCATTCCACTTCTTTGCTATTACTGGAACCATAAATAATTCCAGTTTCATGGTAGCATTCCTTGTAGGTAGGATCAGATCTCCACATATCTAAAGACTCAACAGCCAAATCTGTTAAAATTTTGCTCGGAAGAACAGTCTGAACAATTTTATTAGCATCATTACCAGCAGCTAATGGAGACGGATACTCATAGGGATCAACTACAGTAACCTCCCTATGACCTTTGCGGACCAATTGTAATGCTGTAGAGAGACCAAAAGTTCCTGCGCCAATAATAATTATATGAGAGCTCGGATCCATTTTTTTGAAGTTTCGGTATAGACGTGAACTTGCTAATATCTGGCTTTTTTAACTAAGACCTAACTGAGAAAAGTTCAAGAAAATAGAAAAAGTTAGAGCTGATGATCCCAATTAAATACTTGACTAAGACCAGTAGCGCAAACATTTCCACTTTCTATCTAATTCTCGGGATGATATGCAAGATTAAGTGGCTGCGGACAATGGTCGAAAAATGGGAAGGTGCAGGCAGACAAAATCAGTGGATACTTGGGCAGGAAGTGAAGGAATGATAATGTAATCAGGTCTACAAGCTTTACAAAGGAATTAATCGATTTTAAAGTAAACAAAAGATGAAATAAACATAAATATCACGAGAGAATAAAGTACAGCAATTCCCATTTTGTCCTTATATGACTTCAAGTAGAATACTCCCACATACGTCTCACTCGCACATTCATTGGACCACCACGACATAACGTCCGAACTTACTTTTGCTGTTGTTGTAAGAATGCCATCAAATTATTCAATTGAGCAGCAGCATCACCGCTTGGAGCTGGTGCCGAAGATTGCTGAGGAACTGGAGCCGATGCACCAGAAGCAGGTGGTCCAGCACCAAACAATCCAGCTAGTGGATTTGATTGCATACCTTTTGCTTGCATAAACGAGGGAATGTTTGAGTTGTTTAAAGGATCTGTATACATGTCATCAGGTTCACCTGGTTTGGTTGATCTTGGGCCATTTCTTGAACCATCGGTTGGCATTTTTTTGGAAATAGCTTTTGAGGATACACCCTCACCAATCTCAATATCTGGCTCTTCAATACAGATACCTGGAACTAATGGCTTTCCACTAGTTCCACCCCATTCTCCTTCGACCACCCATCTTCTATCAGCGTCAGTTAATCTTGCAATTGGGATAATACTAATACCGTGTTGATAATCACAACAATCACGAGGACCAAATCCAACTCCCCAACGTGTTCTCAAAGGTAAGCTACCGTCTTTGTTGAAAGAAGAAATGACCTGCTCAGCTTCTGGTCTTGAGTACACCTTGACGAACGCGTGTTTACGTTCATTATTCAAAATAACACTTTGAACTTCTGCGAATGGTCTTAACACTGCAGCTAATTCTTGCTCATCCATATAACTTGGAACACCACCAATAAATAGTGTACGACTCAAAACTTTTATTGAACCACTTGGTAAACTTTCATCATATGACAAATGTTTTGTTCTATAATGTGGGGTCCCTGGTGTATTACGTTCACCAATAACATGGCCTGTTGGTGGTAAGTCCTTGTTATTTCTGCTACCATTTCTACCTGGAGATCTTGATCTAGAATTACGGTCTCTTCTTGAGAACCCACCTGAACGATCACGTCTATCATTTGATCTTGATCTGTCTGGAACACCGCCACTGTTTTCTCTATATCTTTTGAATGCATCGGCCTGTGACAATGCGTTGGCACTAGCATTGCTGTATGAAGCTTCAGGTTGAGAGAACTGCTGTTGATATTGTTGTTGTTGCGGAGGTGCAGGAGCTGAAGCAACTTGTGTACCAGCTTGCATTTGTTGTAACATTTGAAATAAAGCAGCCTGTTGAGCGGCAGGATCAGAAGAACTTAAGCCAGCTAAGTTTGGAAACGGAGCAGGTGCTTGGGATGCCTGGACAGGTTGCTGAACAGGAATCGCTGATTCGATTGGAGCATTTGTATTTGCCAAAGCAGCTAAATTTTTCAAAATATCTTGAGGATCATTTGACGCAACAGCAGGAGGTGGACCTGGGGGGGTAGTTGAACCTTTATTTGTATTGAAGTATTTATTTTTTACCTCGTTCAAATTTTCAGCTGAGAATGTACCTGCTTTTCCCCAGATATCTAATAATTTACGGATTTTCTCTTTTTGTTCATCATTGACAACGTCTAGAGCATCGTTTAATAAATTTTTAATTAGACCATTCAATTTAAAAATACCCGCACCATAAGTACCATCCTTAGCGTTTGGGCCGATTTCTTCATTGTGTTTACGAACGTGATCTTGATATGCTCTTGCAATCGAGTCAATAACATAAAGAGAACCTAATTTATGAGTTGGAGCTGCTGCTTTACAATGCGAATATATTTTCTGAATTAAAACTGATTCTGACTTGAAAGTTGTGTTAGTAATCTGATAATTGGTTATATGAGGTGTACACAGAAACGATGAACTAAACAAGAATTTTAAATTTTATGTTTATAAAATAGTGAGCTCTTATCAATTTAATGTACGTTTTGTTTTTTCTTCATTTAGATTTCTCTTAGTTGGCTATACTTACATCAACGTTCTCAATTGCAATTTGGGTCAATTGTTTAATACGGGATCCAGAAACACCTGACTTCAAAGCATTTAAAGATTCTAAAACCTCTACAAATTTCTGAACCGAAGACATCTCTTTTAATAATGTTTTTAATTTGTGTTGCTTTTAATTAGAATTGTAGTAGTTTAATTTAGTTTAATTTAGTTTAATTTAATTTAAATCAACCTAGTGAACTTATTCTGGTCAATTGTTGTTATCTAATTTACGTTTATAATTTTTGGTTTGAATTCAAATACTTGTAATTAATTTAAACAGTGCTAAGAACAAACGAGAATTCAATCTTTTACAGAATTCTTTATACTTGATTTGATGTTTAGCAAAGAGTTTCTTAAGTTAAACTAATGTTAATTTAGGTGATATTATTCTTAAACGTTGCTTGACTATGACTATTACTTCAACAAACAATAAAAGGGATAGGAAAATTTAGTCGGAGGTGAACGAAGAAAAGTTTTCAGAAAACAACGTACGGGTAATGTTATATAATGTTTCCCAATTAGGAAATATATGAAATATATACCAGTTTTTTTCAATTAAAATATAGCTACAAAAACAAAATAAATACAATATTGCGGGTTACTTGTGGCTATGGCTATAGCTATACTAACAAAATACGCCTAATTACCTGAACTCTTCAAATAATCTTCATGTAGTTTCTTTTGCTGATCGTATTGTTTTTGCAATTTCTTTCTCATACTCTTAGTAACTTCATTACCTTGGATATCTTTGGTTGGTAATCCATTTTCATCCCAATCGTTATAAATCTTTCTAAACTCGTCGGTTTTGAACATTTGTAAGTGATTTAATTTAGATTTTTCCAGTCGTTCTCTATCTTGCTGTTCTTTTATCTTCTGCTGTTGTAACTTCTTTGCAATTTTTTCTGTTTCACGCTGTTCTTTCTCCAATTGTTGTTTAACCAACTCATTTTTTTCATCTTCGTTTAAAAACTTGATTAAGGCTGATTGTCCGTCTGTGCGATCGTCAATTGATACTCCTAAATTCAATAAATCATGATTTCTGATAGTATCAGTTATGGATAGAAAGTCAGAATAGGGTTTATTGGCAATTGCGAACGCACGAACATCATCTCTGAAAGTTGATAACATTTTAACAAATGGAAGAGCTACTTCTTCGGTTGAGGATCCTTGAGGAGTACTAGCCGATTTTGATTCATCAATCCAACCCATTTTATCTGTTCGTGTTTGAAAACCAATAATTGAAAAAAATCTAGTAATCCAGTAAGTGACTTGCAAAACAGGGTCTATTCTAACATCTGAACCTGACTGAGATATATATGTGTTTGTTTTGGCAACCAGCTCAGAGACAGCTTTGATAGCCTGTGGAGTAGATAAATTATCGCAAAATGCTAAATGAACACTTTTCTGAGCTTCTGATAAATCATGGAACAGCTGTTTTTCTAATGAGCTCAGTTTCTTGGAAACTATTATACCCTTTTCTAAAGAGTGCTTGTAGTCATTATTCAAAGCTCTAACATTAGAAAAGAATTTGTTCAAAGAGCTCTCAAAAGATCTAATCTCACTTAATAAACTCTCCTTGAAATCTAGTTGATTGTTCCATTGAGTAAAAGCAAACACTAATCTTAGTTGTCTAGCGGAATATTTTTTCAAAGCTTCTTCAATAGTTATAAAATTTTTCAAACTTTTGCTCATCTTCTGACCTTCAATATGTAAGTGACCTGTATGTAGGAAATAATTCACCCATTGTTTACAATCATAGCAGGCCTCTGACTGTGCCAATTCATTGTCGTGGTGTGGAAAAGCCAAATCAATACCACCAGAGTGAATATCCATGTTGGAGCCTATAACATCGGATGCCATTACAGAACATTCAATATGCCAACCCGGTCTACCTTTACCCCATGGGGAGTCCCATGCAGGTTCTCCTGGTTTTGACCCTTTCCATAAAGCAAAATCATTTGGTGATTTTTTACCAGATGATGTAGAAGTTAACGAACCTTCACCTTCTGCGATCAAATCAGTTTGGCCTCTGTTCCATGGCTGTAGCTTAGCATAATCGTGATTCTCAGAACTATCAAATGCAGATGTATCAAAATAAACTGATCCATCATTTGTTGAATAAGCATACTTATTTTCAATAATTTTCTCTACATATTTAATGATCTCAGGGACATACTCTGAAACCCTTGTTGTAACGGTTGAGGGTAAAACATTTAAAGCATTCATATCCTGATCAAACTTTTGTTCCCAAAATGCAGGTAAGGAACGGAAAATTTCCGGGTCTGTAATAGTTGAGCCTAGCTCTTCATCTAATACAGGAACCAGAATATCTTTGGTGGCAGAAAAAAAGTCATCCTTCGAGATCGTTGAAACTGATTTAATTGCATTTAGAGCCAGTTGTGAAGCTTTAAAATACATTGGAAATTTCGGGTTCTCAACTTGTTTTTCTTGGACATTAATCGTAGAGACCCACTCTTCAAAATCATGTTGAGAAGTAGGCGCCTCTGTTAAGTTCTTTTTGACAAAGCTTATCCAGCCAGATTGGGCTTTTTCTATTAGTTCAGTTGGTATCGATTCATCGTTTGAATATTTTTCAACGATATGTTTATCAAACAAATAGGTCTGGCGAGCTCGTATGATAATTTTGTCATCAACATCGGTGACATTCTGAACAAAAAATACATCATAGCCAAAATAGTCCTGAAGAATTCTTCTGTTGATATCTGTTGAGACATAATTTCTAGCGTGTCCCATATGACTTGAGTCATAAACAGTTGGCCCACAGCAATACCATGATACTCTTTTGCCATCTACTGGAACGAATTCCACCTTAGATCTTGTAAGAGTGTTGTATACCTTTAAAACTGCTCTGTCTGTCTGTTTATCTTTCGGCTGGTGCCATTCTGGTTGGGTTACTTTTGCTTTATCTGTAGTGGACATTCTTGTAAATTTTCTAAAAAGTAATAAACTGCGATGACCTTTAAACATAAATTTTATGTAAGCTAATTCACAAAAGAAAGTAAAAAACTATTGCTATCGATTATCTATGGCATATATATATTGCACAGTTTTTTTATACTTCGATTTTCGTTGATGAGCTGGACATTTTGAAAAGCGCATCCGGGCTCAAAACATTTTTCAATGAAATTCATGTTTTATATTCAAATAATGGTTTACTTTCAATTGAATATAGCCAGAATCAACATTCATTTCTGCCTTTTTACCGAAAAACATACCTCTCTGTAATTCTGTCTTCCACTCATTCTCATTAACCATTTGTTTAATTAAATTTCTTGAAATTAAAAAATCTCTAATGTTCAAATCTAGGCAACCTTTTTTAATGAAATCCAGTATAAAGACACCCATAAATTTCAGGTTCTTACACTCGTATACATTCTCTTTAACTAAATTTGAGTTCGAATCAAACATCGGGTCAGATTTTTCGTAACCAATCTTGTATTTCCTCAAGATGTTGAGTCCGTAAGGATCCGAATCTGCAAAACCAAAAATTGGTACGTTATTATCAATCAGTTTCGATAACTTGTTCAAAAACATTCGAGTTAAAAAGTCGGGAAAACCTTTACCTGTTATGATGATGCAATTGTTTTTATTTGTTGCTAGCAATGAATTGAAAACAGCTTCCTTCTCCACAACTAGAACATAGTCTATTGATCCTTCTAACATGATTGTAGATTCGTTATCCATTCGTGGAATAAGAGCAGACCCGTTCTTTGTATTGATGGCAGTCTTTTGTCCACCTGTTTCAATTGTCAAGTTTCCGTATATCAGTCCCTTTTGCGACGCTATAGTACCCAACTCAAAAATCTCGAAGCCTAAACTGAAACTTATAATCTCGACTATAGTATCGAGATTAACTTGGTTTTTGTACAGTTCCACATCTTGATAATAAAGATCCCTTTTCGTAACTATTTTCTTCAGGGACAGGTTTTTGATCAACAACGCAATAGTTTTAATATACATGGTGAGTCTCCATGACTCAGATTCTGTAGTTGAAGGAAATTTCAGACTGAACTCTGTATAGTTAGTGTCCGTTTTCCTCTTTCCGCTAACATGTTAGTCATTGTATCAACAGCCACCAAAAAGACAGAAGTAAAGTTACAGCAAATGGTGGGGCTTCCTCAGACACAACACAACGGTATCATTGATCAATCCATTTTCAATCATGGAACTAATACTCATCAATTTTTCGATTGGAGAGCGTCTAATTGTTAAAAATTGAAATATGGATAAAACTCTCAGAAATTCTAGATACGCACTTGTTAGTTAAAAGACTTGAATCTGGTGAGAAATGAATTGTTCTTTTTGTCTCTTTTTGAAGGGTTTTTATTGATCTCATTCTTTGCTCAGGATGTACAACTAGGGAATTCAAGACGCAGCGGTATCTCAGACTATTTGATGATTCGATGCTACCAAACCAGCAGATACAATCACCAATTAAATACAGCAAGACAAACTAAGTTATCAGCAAAGGTAGAAGAAGAAGTCTAAACTGTTGAGCGGTAGTTTGTTTGGAAATAGATAGATAGATAGATTGGTCGCGAATCAACATGGTATTCAGATCACATCGCGATTTTTTGATTTTATTTTGATTTTTCGTGCAATATTGTGCTTAAATTAAAGACTTTGACCTGAAGAGAATAATATATCTTGTAAATGTAAGTTAGTACTTTTCCATCTAGTTTATTGAGCTGTAATGCTAATGTTTCAATAGGTCCGCTATTTACAAAGTGAGTTATATATTTTAAAACGTTTTCTTACAAGCCTAACAGAGACAGTTATCAATTCAAGGTGTCAGATCGTTTGACCCAGGTCAGGCTGAGACAATTGAGTTTGGAAAACCCTTGACTTTGATTGTGGGTCAGAACGGTACAGGAAAGACTGTATGTATTGTTTGAATGTTATTGAAATATGGAATCTTACTGACTGGCAACTCATAGACAATCATTGAATGCTTGAAGTATGCCACGACGGGTGATTTACCGCCAAATAGTAAAGGTGGAGCATTCGTTCATGATCCTAAGATTAGTGGTGATACTGAAATAAAGGCTCAGGTCAGATTGGCTTTTTCAAACGTTTCCGGTGTTTCGATGATTTGTTCAAGGTCAATGCAGATATTAGTGAAAAGGTCTACAACCACTTTTAAGACTTTAGAAGGTCAACTTTTGACTATGAACAGAGGAGAGAGAACAACCATCAGTACTAGATGCGCTGAACTAGACGTTCAAGTTCCGATTTACTTGGGTGTCTCCAGAGCTGTGCTGGATTACGTTATCTTTTGTCACCAGGATGATAGTCTTTGGCCATTGTCTGAACCGTCAAATCTGAAGAAGAGATTTGATGAAATTTTTGAAGCTTTAAAGTTTACTAAAGCACTGGACAATCTTAAGTCTATCAAGAAAGATATGAGCGTTGAAATCAAACTGTTACAACAATCTGTTGATCACTACAAAATTGACAAAGAGAGGGCAGATAAAATTGAGGAAAAGTTGGAGAATCTAAAAAATCAGGTTGAGGACTATAAGGAAGAAGTTCAAAAAATTTCAAAAGAATTGAAGCAAGTAACAGCTGAAAGTGAAAAACTGTTCACCTCGAATCAAGAATTTCAAGAAGTTCTATCGAAGATCGATAACTTAAAACATTCGAGAAAATCATTGGATGCTCAGATTGATAGGTTACAATCAACTATTACTTTTTTGCCTGACACAGATGATGAACTAAAAGACAAGTTGTCAAATTTTCAAACGATTCTGAAGGAAAATTTTACGCAAGTAGATGGAGCCAAGAGACAGATTGAAGAAAAGCACAAAGAACTAGATTCTTTAAGAAAACTTTATAATGATAAGATTAGAGATGAAGGACAGCTAAAAGCCAAAGAGGATCAATACAACGAAGATCGCTCCAAAATTCGAGAAATTATCATCAGTAGCGTTTCTAAGTTGAATCTCGAGAATGCTATCAATATTAGTAAGGATGACACAAATGTTGGAGTTTTTAAAAGTCAAATAGAAAATGTATTATCAAAGAACAAATACAAGCTTATTGACTTGAAAGCATTTAATTCTGAGAAGGAAAATGAAGCTAACAAAAACTTGCAGCTTGTTATTCAAGCCAAATTGAAAGAAGAACAGCATAAAGCTTACTCAAACAATGATATTAAAAATCTAGAAGACCAGATAGTATCATTAAATAGCAGAATCAACACTGTAAAGATTAACGAGGGAAGCATAGAATATGAAAAATCATCGCTTGAGGAACTTGAAAAAAAGTTTGATCTTACTAGAAATGATAACTCTAACGAACAAATGTTAACCAAGTTGAAGGAACAGAACGAGCGAATTTTGTTTCTAGAAAGCGAAATCGATCAAGTCAATGATCAAATATCTAAAAGTAACAAAAAATCGGATGTCTATGCCAGACTTTCATTATTAAGGGAGGACAAATCGCATCGTGAAAGGGCTATGAAAGCACTTATTAATTCAAATCTGGAAAATTTCAAAAATCAAACAGGAAAGGAATTTAATCTTGAAACATTTGAGAATGATTACAATTGCACATTAGCGGAAACTAGCGATTTAGTTGATAAGACACAGCATGAATGTGATATGCTGAAAGAAAAAGTCACTCAATTCGAAACAAATGTAAGTTATCAAAAATCTAATCTTGAATCAATAAAACAAGAATATTCTCAAACGTTTGAAAAGCTTCAAAGAGATATCTCAGACGACAATATTTTGAATTACGAATCATTAGTTGAAGAAGTAGAAACTTCATATAGAACATCACTGAATAATTTTAAGATTTATAAGACCACTTATGATTTCAATAAAAGAGCTCTTGAAGTTGCGGAACACAATAATTCATGTTTTTTATGTTTTAGAAAATTTCATGATGATGATGACTATACAGCGAGTCAGTTAATTGAACAACTGAAAACAAATACAGACGAATCGAAAGGAGAAATATTACTGAAGATTTCAGAAGATGAAAAAGAGTATTTGGATATTCTGAGATCATTAGGTCGTGATGTTGAAAGAATTGAATCGCTAAAATTAAAACTTCCAGAACTAGAATCGACTTTGGAAATTTTGCAGAATGAATTGAGTGTATCAATTGAAACTCTTGATTTAAAGTTGAAAGAACTCGAAAACTCGAAGATGAAAAAGAGCGGGTTAGAAAGTCTTATACGTTCAATAAGCGATATCAGCAGAACGAAAACAGAACTTTCAAATCTTGAAGACCAGTTAAAGCGAAATGAGGAGGAGTTAAATGAATTTGGTGCTTCTATTGAAACAGTTTCAATATTACAAGAAAGGCAATTGTCTACAAACACAGAACTGAAAGGTCTCAGAAAATTAGTGAGTACTTTGATTGAAGAAAAGGATTTCAAGCAAAAAGAACTTTCAAAGTTGGAGAGTACTATCAAAGATAAACGATTGCATATCAGTAACTTAGAGAGATCACTAATGGAGAGGGATAATTTGGTTAAGACATTGAATGAACATAAATCCAAAATTGAATATCTCAGCCAAACAGTTGAGAAATCGAATGAGGTCATAAAGGAGCTGAACCTTAAAGAAACCAATATCACCAAACAAATTAATAATTTGAAAGAGTCCAACCAAGTAGACGAGGAACTGCAATCAAAAAAAACTGAAGAAATTGAAAGCATATATGATTTCTTTACAGCTATTCAATTAAAAATCACCTCATATGAGGCAGACAGCATAGATAAATTGAGAGATTGCCAAAGTGAAGTTCAAAACCTCGGTTCTGGCGTCTCAGCTCTGGAATCAGAAATTGAGAAGCTCGCTGGTTATATTAATCTTGAGGAAAGAAAACTCGCCGATGCAAATAATGAAGAACGTAACCTGAAGTACAATCTTGATCTTCATTCAATGCAAAATGAATTGTTAGATATTGAACACGAAATTGAAAACTTGAACTTACAAAATGCTGAAAGTGAACGAGACAGATATCAACAAGAAAGTTTAAAGCTACGTGAGAAGTATACAAAACTGAACTCAAAACACGCTGGTAATATGGGTGCAATGCAGCAAATTCAAGATCAAATTGTCTCATTAGAATCAGAGTTGGAATCAGATTATAAGGATGTTCATAAATTATATCATGAGGAATGGGTAAAATTGCAAACCAAATCGTTAGTCTCAAATGATATTATGACTTATTCAAAAGCTCTAGATTCCGCCATCATGAAATACCACAGTTACAAAATGGAAGAGATCAATAGAATTATTGATGAACTATGGAAAAAAACCTACAGTGGTACTGATGTCGATACTATAATGATCAGAAGTGACTCAAATAATGGCGCAAAAGCTGGAAACAGAACATATAATTACCGTGTAGTTATGGTTAAGCAAGACGCTGAACTAGATATGAGAGGAAGATGTTCTGCAGGCCAAAAAGTATTAGCCTCGATAATTATCAGGCTTGCATTAGCCGAATGTTTTGGTACAAACTGTGGTGTTATTGCTTTAGATGAACCAACTACAAATTTGGATGCCGAAAACATTGAAAGTTTGGCAAGATCGTTGGCCAATATTATAGAACTCAGAAAATCTCAGAACAACTTTCAGCTAATTATAATTACCCATGATGAAAACTTCTTGACATATATGAATGCTTCTAAATACACAGACCATTTTTATCGAATTAAAAGGAATGAGAGACAAAAGTCACAAATAGATTGGGTTAATATTAGCCGAGTTTCAGAATAATCAACATGGAGCAAAGTGAATAGGTGTTCATTCCTGAAAGTTTCTATAGAACAGTAAATCTAAAATATTGAGTTATCAACCATTGCTCTATATTGTATTTGTCTTTCAGCCATATCAATCATAATGTTATACTTGATGTCTAAAAGTTCAACCAAATTTTCGTTTTTTGGAGATTTGTCAACTTTAATTATTTTACCGCTTTTGTTTAGTCTCTTAATAATATGTGCTAATGATTCACCAGTATCTGCAACCATACCTAAGTAAGCAGCTCCTTTAACCACAGTCAACCCAGGTGATGTTGAAGAGATTTCAACAGGCAAACCTGTGATCAATGCTATTAAATTGACCAATCTCTCGTTTTTGGCCTGACTTCCGCAAATTACGATCTTATTAATCACATGTCTTGCATTAACCAGAATCGATATCATTTGTTTGGTTTGGAAAGCCAAATATTCCAATATGCAAACAAATTTCAAAATCAAAGAGTTCAACGAAAGATCTAAAGTCTCGCCAATAAAAGAACCCGTCATTTGTGAATCACTATAAGGAGTTCGGTTTCCTGATAAATCGCCGTATAAAAACATATTTTTAGTTAAACAATGAACTGAACTAACATTTTTTTGAAGTACTAAAGACTCAATTAATTCATCTAATTTAGAGAAAACATCCGATCCAGTAGAAAGTTCCTCCAGTTCTTTAAATGCAGGATGTGACTGGAATAAATGCTCGATAAGCTTTCCAGTTGTTGACTGGCCAGCTTGAGATATGTAATAATCGTCTAGTATCCCATTGTATGGACCCCAGATTCCGGGAATTGTTTTATCAATCTTATGGGCTAATAAGAAACATGTCGATGTACCAGCCACCATTGTGATTGTGTTTTCGATATTTTTACCACATGAGGCAATCCATCCAGCATAACAATCAATGACACCTTGACCAATAGCTACTTCATCTTCACTACACCCGGTCTTCGATCCTGCCAAAGGCACAGGAACGTACTCCAGTCCATTAATATTTGCCTCGAGTCTACCGATCTTATCAAAATTATCAGCTGCTAGTTCTTCGAGCCCAGCTTTTTCAAGAAAATCCCTAGACCATCCTTTCACTTCTCCGTCAAGTGCAATTTGGTTTCTTGAATTTGAAAACATATAATCTATTCCTTTTCGTTTGAAATCCAGCCTGAGCCCTGGATTCGCATACCTGAAAGCTAGGTAGTCGTGAAGGTCGAAAAACTGACAATCTTTCAAGTCCTGTTTTGGAACATTCTGTACAAGATTTTTCAGCTTTGATATTCCCATTTCAGCAGTAAATACACCTCCGAAACGCTCGATCAACTTATCGTTGTTCTTCTTGAACGTTTCTGTAAGTTTCCTGGCTTCTTCTATAGCTCTATGGTCCATCCATAATACAACATTTTGATTAGAATCCTTCATCTCATAGTCAACAGGGTATGGTACTAGGCAATTGTGTGTATGTAACTTTCTCAAAACCACCATTGAACAGGTAGAAGCAAACCCAATTCCACGGATTTCTACCTGGTCCCCTTGGACACATCTATCTTCCATAGCCTTTTCTTTCAATGTTCTCAGACAATATTCAATACTACTCCATATTTGATTGGAGCTTTCAGTAATAAAAGCCGGATTCTTGGAGTTTTGATGACACGATATTTCCTTTGACGAAACTGCCATAACGTCTCCATCCTGGTCTACTAACGCAACTCTGACTGACAGCGTACCAACATCAACTCCAATATACCATATCCTCATCATTTTCTTGTACTACTGGCAGGTTCCAGCTCGAATCAACAGTTTTAAATCCGGGAACTAGAAATGACGTCGTTCGACTCTCGGAGACAATAATTTTTCTTGCGCAGACTTAAACAAAGTAATCAATTTAAAATGTTTTCTTTACCGTTTCACCCTGATCTTGTCAAAAGATCTTGGGTAAACTGCTATATATTAGAATATTTTAAAGTTTTCTACCGTATTGCTGCTTGTTCATCTTGAAACTATTGTTTTCTCTAGAAAGATATTATCAAACCAAATAGAAATTGATTCCTAATTGGCTGAATTGCATGAGACTGATTATTCACATCATAAGTTTACTTTTTTGAATTCTCACTGGTCCTACAGAAGACCCATTGATTTTACAGAAATACCGTGCCAGAAAATGACTTATTCTGGTGAAAAGGTCGATAGCATGCCGTTGAATGACTTGACAATAGATTCTTCAAGTGAAGAAGAACAGGAAGCTGCGGAACTTGACTACCGTGGTGGTCTCAGTGGTGAGAATCATTACCCATATACTTTTAATGAAAACGATGCTACTTCCATAATTGGGGGCTCCTCTGTTGTTTCATCTAGAAGACCTTCAGTAGCTGCTGAGAGTGGTAAACTTTCTGCAGCAGACGAAAACATAACGTCCAATGACTTAACAAAGAGACACTATCAAAATGAACACAAGATTTTTTCATTTTCGTTACCTTTTGGTGGTAATGCAAGGGCTCTATTGCCTTCAATAAGTGTCAAAAGTTTGAGGGCAAGTTTTCCTATGTTGCATCAAAGCACTGACGAAGAAGAGGATGATTTCCATATTTCAAGAGACGAACTGAAGTTAAAACTAAAGAAACAAGAATCAATCAGCACTTTAGAAGAAGAGTACTTATTCAGAAATTTTCACAAAGGTGCAGATAACTCGAGATTGAGAGCTGTTCGAAGAGCTCTGACGCCCAATATCGCTTTAGAAGCAATGGCTTACCTGAAAGACGAAAACATCGAAAAGGCGAGATATGAAACTGTTTGGAATGACTTGGATGGTGATATTGTTATTATGGGTGGGTACAGAGGTGGTGTATTGCGGGACAAAGCTACAGGAAGAAGACTTTGGATTCCGTTGAAAGTAGGTTTAAATATTCGTAGAATAAATTTGAGAATTGGTCCAACTGATGAAGATGAACTGAGAGAAGAGAGTCTAGTCTATCCGGATGGTATGCTGACACATGTCGGACCAATAGATATCTCGAAAAGATTGATTAACAAAATGAAAAATCCAAAGACAACTGTTCATGAGTTTTCATATGATTGGAGATTATCATCAGATACCAATTCGAGAAAGTTAAAAAACTTTTTAGAATCATTGCCGTGTAACCAAGGCAAAAATAGAAAAGGTGCTCTGGTTATTGCACATTCCATGGGTGGTTTGCTATCTCACCATGCAATGCAACAGGATCCTTCTTTGTTTAGAGGCCTGATTTATGTTGGAACTCCATCAGAATGTCCTAATATCTTAGGGCCAATAAGATATGGTGATTCAGTGTTTTTCAGTTCAAAGATTCTAACTGCAGAAGCGAACTTTTTTATGAGGTCAAGTTTTTCTTTCTTGCCTTTTAATGGTCGTTGTTTCATTGATAAACGCACAAACAAAAGATACGACTTGGATTTTTTTGATGCTCAAACGTGGATCGATTATGGGTTATCTCCACTTGTCGACAAAAGAAGACTAAATGGGCGAAAATCATCAGATTTAGAAACAAGACCACGTCGTAATAGTTTAGACAATACTCTAAAGATTATTCCGAGATCAATCGAAATCAAAAGATCAAATACAATAAGTTCAAATAATCTGCCTGACGATGAATTCGTTACGTCTTATGAAGAGAGTGTTGAATACCTCAAAAGAACATTAAAAAGAACAAAGAAATTTCTTATGGAGCTAGAGTACGATTCTTCCAAACGTTATCCACCATTAGCTATGGTTTATGGAAATCAAGTTCCTACCGTTAGAGGTGCTAGAGTTGATGGTATTCAAGGAATTCCTGAGGGTGATTATAGTGATTTTTATTATGGTCCAGGTGATGGAGTAGTTCATCATAAATGGCTAATGCCAGAAAGAAGGGGGTTCCCAGTTGTTGCCAAAATTGCATCAGATACAGGACATGTTAGTCTCCTGACTGATATGGAAGCTATGGGTAAAGCTTTCGTCGCAATTTTAGATTCCGAAAAAGAGAGAGAAGCTTCATAGTGTTGAAATGCTTTCTTTCATTGTACATATAAAAAAAGATTTACACATAGTTTATTTGAAATCTTTATACTGAAAGTTTACAACTCATACAAAAAACGTGATTCTTTCTAAAACAAACCTAAAGAACATAACTATACAAGCTTTTGTAGACAAGTCTATTCATCCATATCGTAGTACTTCACTTTTAACCACAAACTGCAGGCATTGCATTGAACAATCACTTGATAGCCTCCATTCCCATCAGGTGTGCCGTTGTGACCTAAATCATCTGCATTGAATGAAAATCCATTATGTGCTGTGCATCTAGGACAATCTTTCGTAAAGTACTCTAGCTCTTCTTCTTCATCGTGGCATTCAAAGTCATCCAGAGTAAAAGTATCCAGACCCTCTCCAGAGTTAACGAATCCATTTTTCTTAAAAAGATCAGAAATCTCTTCATCGTACTGCTTCTTCAATGATTCGTTTGATAAAATAGCGTACGCTTCTTTCAGACATATGATGGCATCAGAACCCACTTTAGTCTTAGTTTTATCTGGATGTGTATCTAAAAGTTTCCTTCTGTATGCCTTCTTGATTTCTTGTGCTGAAGAATCGCTCTCAACGCCCAGTATCTTGTAGTAAGTCAATCTCGTCAAAGACGTCATTTATCATAGTACTCGCACCTCTAATTGCCTACCTACTTAACTGAGTATTTTCAAGTGTAAGAAAGAGACTTCTATCTAAAATTCAATTTTTCAAAATAAAATGAATATCTGTCATTTGTGGATGTGTCAAAAAAAAATTTGTGAGAATTTTTTTCTTTTTTGTAAAAACATTATCACTTACAGGTAGGAATTTATTGCAAATTCGAATCAAGATCTTTGAAAATGGGTGAACACAAGAAGAGAAAAGGAGACTTGGAGAATATCACCAATTTGCGTGTTTCATCTTATACTTCAGACCCTTCTGTCGCCGTTGGCAGTTTTTTCAATGGATTGACGGTACCAGAAGAGACTGATTTTAAAGTATACAAAGAAAAAAAGGGAAATAACTTCATCTTCCATGGTGAAAATGAAAGATTAGAGTATGACGGTAAAACCGTCGAGGAAGATAGATCTAATGGCTACTGCGTTGCTGTTTATGATCCAGTAAACAAATCTGTTGACCTATACAGAGCTCCAGTCCTATTAGGTACAGTCACTTCAAAATCAAAGAGAAAACTGGAAGGACCAGTTGTCAAACAGACAAATGTCCGTATGAACGTTCAACGTAACAACTTAGGTGAGGCATTCGGTACTAAGAAGGCCAAAAAAGCTATTGCCGATCTTGAAAGAAATCGTATTGATGCAGATAAATTACAAGATGTTGAAATTGATATCGTTGAAACTGTCAAGACAAGTACCGAAGCCTTGCCAACGAGAGATCAATTGAATGAAACTGTGTTGAATGATAGACCAACCCCAGAAGCTAATGTTGCTGCTACTGATGTTGAAGACGTTTACCCAATTAATAATATTGTTCCAACGAGAGAATGGAATTTCTTACGAGTCGCCTCAATTTTAGAAGAATCTGACAACTCGAAGAGACTTGAGCTGTTCCCTTTTAAAGATTCCTCGTATGTTTCTAGCCATTTACCTTCTATCAATAATTCAAAACAAACCCAAAGATTGCAATTGTTATATTATGCTTCTCTGTTATTAGGTGTTTATGAAAATCGAAGAATTTCGAATAAAGTTGCTCTTTCGGCTCAATTAAATAATCCTGCAGAAATATTGATTGATGGTATTTTAGATAGATTCACAATTTCTAGGCCAGGACAGTTTGGACGCTCAAAAGATCGTGGTTATATTATTGATCCTCATAACGAGGATAAACTTTTATGTTATCTATTAGCTGTCATTTTACATATTGATGGTTATATGGTCGAAATAACTCCATTAGCTCAAGAACTATCTTTGAAACCATCAAGGTTGGTTGGTTTGTTCAAGGCTTTGGGTTGCATAGTTAAATCTGCTACAGTTGCTCAGGCTGAAGCTTTCGGCATTCCAAAATCTGCTGCTTCCACATACAAGATCGCATCCTTGAAAGTGCCATTCAAACTTCCTGAAATGACTAGAAGGGTAAGACGTCGTTAGAATTAATAAATTTCTATCATTCTATATCAAAATGCATAAAAAATTGACCATATATACTTTTCTTTATGTTATAGAAAAGGAAAAAGTTTATATGTATTTTTAGTGGTTGTTCTTTTCTATATATATGTTTCTTTATGGGTTTGTCTTAACTATTGTACTATTCTAATTTATACTACCATTGTAGTTGTATATAACTTCTAAAGAATTGTTAACAAGTTCGGAAATAAGACGAATGCTCGGAAATTCTTAAATTTTTTGATTATTTTAAAGATTTTACGTGACTACGGACGGACAGATTCACTCAAAATTAAAATCATCAATTGATAAATAAATTACCTATGTCAGAGAATGAGGAAATGTATGTCCGTGTTTTATGTACTTTGAGTGTTACTGAATTTTAACAATTATAGAAAAGCTATTGAGACTGCTTTATTTGGTCTAGCAGAATGTGAGGAAGAGATGGACAAAGCAGATCGTGCCGTTGGTAAGTTAAACTGATATTTCAGATAAGGGTTTAAGTTAACAATGTAGAAATATTCAGATTAAAGAACACACAAGAAATATACAAAAAAAGGAGTGAACATATTAAAAACATTGATGGATTTTGGAATATAGTTTTATCACAACACCCAGACTTTTCAGAATTTATCAAAGCGCAAGATTTCAAATTTATAGAACTGATTAAAGACATATTTATATCCTGGGAGATTATCACCAAAAGTGATGATACAGTCAATCCTGGTAATTTTTCAATTACCTTTGAATTCAATGCTGCTCCGGATGATAATTTTCCAGCTCAAGTAGTTACAAAACATTTTAAGGTTAACAACTCAATTCCAAAAGGAAATTCAAAATCCAAGAGAAACCTAAGTGATGATGACGAAGATGAAGACAATGAAAGTCTTGACAGACTTTTGTCTGAGAACGCTGATATTATTTGGCCTAAGTCTTATGATTCTATCAATCCTCTGAAAGTTCAAGATAAAAAATCAGCTGAAGGTAAAAGAAATTACAGAGACGGTATGAAGAGCTTTTTCGCATGGTTCAAATGGACTGGCTTGAAGCCAGGGAAAGAATTTCCAAATGGTGAAGAATTGGCTAGATTATTTTCCGAGGATATTTTCCCCTACTCGGTTAAATATTACACTGAAGCTCAAAGAGATGGGTTAGAGGAAGAAGACTATGGTTCGGATGCAAGTGAACCCTTAGATCTGAGCGACAATGATGACGATAAAGACTCAAGAGGCATTAAAAGAAAGCACAGTGATGATGAGGAAGAAGATGCAAAAGCGTCACCGTTAAGAAAACGACAAAGCATATCCTCATAAACATGCCGCGGCGAACCAATAAGTAAAAGGACATGATCATACGTACAACTTATTTTACTAAAGAAAAAGCAGTTCAAAAAAAGTCCTACCCTAAAACTTTGACATCTAGATAATGAAGTTTTTATAAAAGCACATAGTTTGAGAAATTACTTGGAAATCATGTAAGAAAATCCGAAAGAATATCTACAATTTCAAAATTTATCTACAAGAGAAACAGTTGATATATGTAGAAATATCTTTTAAAGTGCAAGTAAATAACCAACTTTGAGATTCCGTAGATTATACTCTCTTGGACCTCTATAATGATTTAAGCGTTAGAGTGTCTGTAATTCCAGCTCAACCACTGGTGGGTTCTTCACTTTGTTCAACTACCGAGTATTCCAGATGAACTGCTAAGGGCAACCGATCCTCCAAAAACTTTAGAAAAAACGAAATCCTTCATGTACTTGATACCCAACCAGGTATTCCTTAAGCCTTGAGAAGCAGAGGCAACACCATAAACAACCACGAATCCAATCGCGGCTCCTGTTTTACCTAATACATTATCATTCTTTATGCCAAACGCGTCATCTTCGTCAAGACGAATTTGACCAAAGCCACCAATGTACTGTTGATAGATTATATATAACAATATCACTACAGTGATAATTGGAACAGTTATTACTAAAAATAAACCAAATCCGTGTAGGCCACTGTACTTTCGAGAGTATTCCTCTTCTTTACCTGGACATGCTTTGCGCTCAACTTTATCCATTTCGTTACCACCTTCACAAGAAGATAATGGAATGCGTCTATACCCAGTTGGTACCCAATATTCGTCCACGTTAAATTCTCGACAGACATTTGAATGGTCTGGGGGTGAATATCCTGGAACCAATTTGCACACACCGTTAGTATCACGGTAATAATTGAAATCACATTCATAATCTTGTCTTGTACAGCCACAGTTTCTAATAAACTTGTATTGATGTGGCTGTGACTCTCCAATATAACACATTTTACCAGGAATCTTACGGTAATATTGAACTTCATGGCCAAATAAACAATTATCAGACTGATGAGGATGTTTTGGAGTCCATAAATCAAAGTCATCAACATCCGGGTGTCTCAAGTCTAATGAACACTTTCTCTTCAATAACTGTGAAAAATCAATCTGATAAACAGTTGCTTTGTCACCTTTATTCGAAGGTAATTTGGTAAACAGCAAAAATTTCCTTGAATCATCAGATGGTACAGTTGAGATATCTTCGACTCTAACTAAGTCTTCAGTGAATACGTATTCCTTCCAAGTGCTCCCTTCATCAGTTGAGTAACTTATACTGTTTGTACTATCTTGGCCGTTCACCAGAACAATAATGGAACCTTGATCACCGTATTCCCATTGATAAACTCCCTTTTTCACTTCTTTCCAGGTAACACCGCCGTCTCTAGTTAGAAATGTATTACCATTCAAGTAGCTCTCTAATTTATCGCCGACATTACCAACACCAACCATCATACCAATGGCTGAGCCTGATGAAAGAGTGTCTCTCGAATCGGCTCTTTCAGTGAATCCATGAATATGCAAAGAGCAATCTTTTAATGAAGAACCAGTGCATGCAAATTTTTGGCCATTCGAATCAATTGTTGGTGGTTGTAAGTAATCCCATTGTGAACCATCATTGTGAGTAATCATTGATTTGAGTAATTTTCTGGAGCCCTTTTTAACCTCATTTGGATTTGAAACAGAATTGATGACGGCAACACCTTCCAATGCAGTCATTTGTTCAAAATCGACATATCCGACACTATCTCTATTGACGTTTAAAGCAGAAACGACATACGAGGTTCCATTAGAGTTTGACTTCAAAATTGCCCCAAATTGCCCATTAGATCTAGCATTGGTCGTAACATGCAAAAAGATAGATTTTGAAGCAGCACTCAAAACGGTGTATGCTTGCTGTTTATCAACTTTGAAATTACTTGGAAACAATGCGTCAGTCCAAGATCTGCCATCAACTGAAACATGAGCTTTCAGTGAACCATCGATTTGAGAAGTAGCAGAAACTAAAAATCCATCAGCTTGAACAAAACCTATAACATATTCCAGTGGTACTTCTTTCATTTGCGTAAAGAAATCTTCTGTAACTAATAGCTGGCCCTTTTGACCATTCTGTTCAGTAGCTGGTCTTTCGCAAATAATTAATTGTTTGTTAGTCTCTTCTTGCAAGTGGCCAATAAATTGACACGATTTAATATTTTCTTGTAGTATTGCAAATCTTTTACCAAATGATTTAGTATAGTACGAAATTGCTCTGCATGAACCTTGATCAGTTATATGATCACATCCCAACTGTCCAGTGTAAATAAACCAATTCGAATGCTGTGAATGAAATTGCAATGGTTGAATACCGGAAACTGGCATAGCTGGTGTTCTAAAAGATTTCCAGTTATCAGCTCTATCTTTTGAGTAAATAATTTTTTGATTGGTCGCTACCAAATAGATATGGTTTTCATTATATGGATTCACATAAGCTTCACTGATTTCTTCATCTGGTGCAATTTGTTCCCATGAAGACCCTTGGTCATGAGTTACGTACGCTTTATGGTGAGACGTCAGCAATACTATGGTTTCATCCTTAAGGTTAGACCCCTTTTGCCTTTTCAGGTAAACGTATTTCACAATCTTACCATCAAATACAAATGAGGATGTTTTAACTCTACCGTCATTATTACCTTCCCTTGAGTTTTCTTTATCACCTTCCCTTTCATCTGGGTTGGTATCCGGTTCACCTTCATCTGGAATGCCATCATCTTCCCAATCAATCGATTCATCTTCCTCTTTATCATTCAAGGCTTTAGGGTCATAATTTGGACAAGACTTTTCAACCTCAGAATCCAATATTAAACCATTTTGCCTTGAACATTTGTTACCAGGTATTAATCTGTAAGCAGAAGATTCCCAGTATGTTTTAGCATTGTCATCACATTCTTTGGATTGAATTGCTTCTGAAGATACACGTTTGATTGCTGGAACACATGCTCCAGTGGTATCTTTTTTGAAATTTAATGCACATTCATAGTCCTTTTCCGTACAGGGACAACTGTCTTCAACAGCAACAGGTTCATTATAAACGCTACCGATATAACAGTCTTCATCTGCTTTTCTTCTACTGAATCTTTGCCTATGACCAAAAACACACAATGGCTCTAATGGATTTGAAGCTGATTTAACGTACCATTCTTCCAAATCACCAGCGTTACATTTACGGGAAAAAACATTTCCAAAATCTAAAGCGAATGATTTATAAACACCATTTGATTTTTGGCCTATTAGAATAAATTTTAAAGTAGTGGAATCCGGAGTTGTTGTTAGTGTTTTTGCAACAATTGTTTCCCCAATAGAAATTGAAAACCAAGTTTTACCTCTGTTTTTTGAATATTTAACAATATCAGTATCCATTTCATCAGGTACAGCAATTATCAATGAACCCTGATCACCAAATTCAAACAGATGTGGACCATTCAGAGTTTTGAGCCACGATATACCAGAATCTAAAGATACATATGTATCACTCTCTTCATAACTTGACAACGCCTCTCCGATGTTACCAACACCTAATAAGATACCAGGTGCCGGTGAAGAGTAATATTTGTCTGGGGAATTTGGATGGATTTCACTTCTTTCAATAACAGAATGTAAGTTCAAAGAACAAGACTCATCTCCTAGACATGAACTATCTAAAACTTTTAGGTAATCCCATGAATTTCCGGAACTAGAGCTAATTTTAGTTCTTAAATTTAGTGTGGTTGAATCTTTATTTACAATGGACTTTCCATTTAGAGCTACATTAGCTAGTGAAATACCATCGATACCTTGAATAGCTTCGTAGTCAACTTCACCCTTCCGATCAGTATGAATGTAATCTAAAATTTGGGTGAAATAAGAACCATTTGAAGAAAACCTGAATAACTGGCCAATCGAATCCACAGAATTATAGTGAACTGATAAATATAGAGAATTCTCAGTAGTTTCAACAAAGTTAAAATCTTTGTATAATGTACTAATATTGCTTTCTGGAAATTCAACCTCATTCCATTGACTACCATCATAACTAACATAAATCGTATTTGAATCTCTGTCACTGAAATGTGTACCAACTGCGACAATGTAATGTGATGTGTAACCTAGAAAAGCAGCATCAGTAATTAAACCGCCCTTAACACTGATATACTGTCTATTGCCTTGAAACCAATCCAAAGATTTAGCTAAAATTATTCCAGTTGATCCTTCCTCTCTAATTGCACATATAACTGATTTGTCATTTTCTCCCTCGATAAAACTAGTAGAAGCTGTGAATATACAAGAAAACGCCTTAGTTAGTGCTGTGAATGTCTGGAAATTATCCAACGAGTAGTAATATTGTCTTTCACAAAGCTGTGAATTGTCTGAACCATCAATACAGGAGCCTGCAAATAATACATAGTCAGATCTTGCACCATGAAAATAAATCGGATAATGCTTATCACTCAAAGAAGGTAATATATTATCCGCTGGACTTTCTGGAGTTCGAAACTTTTTCCAAACCATTCCAGCCGAAGTTGTTCTAAAATGATCCAGACCTTCAGTGAATGCATAAGCATGTTCAGGCTTCAATGGGTGTGTTATAACATATTTAATTCTTTGACCTTGCGTATCAACTTCATTCCAATTAAACCCGTCATTTTTTGAAAAAAACAACTTTCCTGAAACTCGGTCAAGGTTTAAGACATGCTGATATTTTGTCAGTATCCAAGTTTTTATAATTGAGTTTTGATACATACTGGAGAATCCTCAAAATAACGTAATTCCGAAGCACCTTGAAACTCTTTCGATGTGATAATAGGAGCAAAAGCTGCATCAGTTAATGAAGTGATTAACAACAGTAGTACTACTACTAAAAAGCAAAAAACCCTCATTCCAAAATATTCAAGAAACAGCTAAATTTTAAAGCTCCAATTGAATCTGGGTGTGATTTTGATATGGTGATATAGGCGTCAACTACCGCTGTACGACTTCGAAATCTATGAACAGTTTGTGGTTAAGAACTATATGAAAATGAAATCTTTGATATAAAAACTTCAATCACACTCGAGTCTATTAGCCAAAAAGACATAAAAAATAATAAGTGAAGAAAACTTTTCAGAACTTCTTATAGTTACATATGTACCAATTTTTCAAATCTGGTAAATAATTGTGTCCTTATCATTACTTTAGGTAGGGTTAGTAATAATATGCAGAAGATTGATCAGATAAAATGGACATGAACCGATTTCTCCGCTCAGGCAGAGACACCAGAGACTTTGGGCAGAGCTACTGAGCTCAGATCGCCTATCCGTCCACAAATCACATTTATTCGACCCCAGAACAAAACTTAGTGGGAGTAAATTCAATTGTGTAATGAAAAGAAGGGTATTGAAAAGCGACGATTTATTTTTGAAGGGAACGATAACGATGCAGTTTTTCTAAATCCTACAAAGGCATTTAATACTTTGACTGATACAGCTACACATTGATTATAATTAATAGATAAAATGCTTCATAGAGAACATTCACTCCGTTTTTTTATTAATATTTAAACGTTTTACCATGCAATCTTCTAAAAATACTTCAATTTTATAACTACATAGGATATTGAGAAATTCTGTGTTGTAAAAAGCATCCATCAGCAGCAATTCATATTTACTTCTCGTAGAACGAGTAACATACTCTTGAATACTTCACACTCAAATGAATACCTCTACAATAAAAAGACCTGAGTTTTAGTGTAAGATACTTTTGCCAATTATTTGACTAACCAAATTAAAAACAATTTTTTTTGCTAAATAGCCTGTTATCAATATCCTAATTGATTACTGTCTGTTGCAAATTTACAAGACTGATTTAAAATCATCTCTGCACGTTGTAAATATTTGAGATTCGCTTCTATATCCATCTCGTAGTGAAATAGGTACCGATGTAAAAAGTTCGGAAAACCTGTAACTTTCCTGCCAATATGACAAATTCGCAGACTTAAGTCTATACCAGCCTTAGTTAAGAACGATCAATCAATCCACTTGAGTCCCGAAACCAGTATAGAATTCCTTCATATACAGAAGCTCAATCCAGAAATATGTTAGTTGGTTCCAAAATCTACCTCTATACAAAACATAACCATCAGCACTATCGTCATTGAAACATGTATACATATCCATACAATGTATTACGAAAAATACAAAAATGATAATCAATAGGTACCCCTTCTTAAAATTTCTATATCAGTATCTTCATCTAGCAAGGTCCTGTTATAACCTCTTACAAATTCAGACTTACCAAATTTGTCTCTATTTAAAAGTGCTTTTTTCTTTTCAGCTTCTAATCCTTCATCACTTACTTCGGAAATCCTAGAATCCCTTGAGTTTGATAATTTTAGTGCATTATTCTTCATTTGTTTCAATTTCATTTGTTTCTCTTCTTCTGATATTTTTGATGATGAGGTAACTT
>JAJMCJ010000088.1:0-35838 GCA_030572875.1 Wickerhamomyces kurtzmanii | reverse complement strand
TACATCTGAGAATACGGCTGTTCAAGTGCCATTGCCAGAAATAAGTATTTCGCATGCTTCCGAATCTCATGATAATGAAGCTTTGCGACGTGAAGAGTGCATTCCACCAGACGTGCCGTTGAGACCTATCAATGCTGTTTCTGAAGACATATTGGATACAAATAACTTGTCGTCAACCCAGGACGATTCGTCTTTATCGATTAATAACACAGATTTTCCTAATATTTCTTCACCGGCTTACACACCATTACCTTCCCCAGAGCAATCTTCGACTGCAAATTCTGATCTACTAGTACCAACAGATCTTCATATCGATGATACAGATACCGAGGAAGCCCCACCACCATATACTGAATGTGATCTATCAGTGGCTTCTGAAGTATTCAGACCACAATTTTCAGCTACAGGGGGGGCCAATTACCAATTAAATGATCCAAATGCGCCTGTTCCACCTTTACCAGTAAGGAGATATCAGAGACCAAATATGCCACCTCCGCATCCTGTTCACCCTAGTCAATTGCAATACCAGAGACCGCCAGGTTTTCCTCCAACTCTCAATACCACATACCAGAGACCACCAAATCCACCTCCTGGACATAGCAATTTGTCCGTTCCGCCACTCCTACCTAGTAGACCAAGTTCGCCCTCATTACCTTCAAGAAATGCTTCACCAAGACTACCAGCAAGACCACATTCAAACGCTTTTCCAGGAAATACCAATGCTACATATAATAACGTTGGTAGGTAGTTTTTAGAACCGTATGTGATAGTCATTTTAGTTTACAAATTTATTACAGTTCTTCAATTGTCTACGTCATAGTTCTGTAATTCTATAATGATTAATATTGTCTATAATTGAAAATGAAGACCACCGTTATAGCATGAAACTTAGATCTGGTACCGACTTTACAATTCTTGAAATTTTTTCGGACTCAGTCATATTTTCATCTTTTACTTGATGGCCCTTTTTCTTTGGTGATGTAAATGATCCCTCTGTGTTTTCAAATGATCCCCAATCATGATCTGTCCAGGCTACATCAGTTGAGTAGCGGTTATTTTCAAAATGTATATCGGTATTATATTTGTTCACGTTTGATATATTGTCCAATTCGTCTACCAAATTGTTTGAATTGGACACATTGGTTTTCTTGATTTCTTTCAAGTTATTATAATTATTGTCTCGCTGGATATCCTTTTCAGATTTATTCAACACATGAACAGGAAAATTGTGTGTCTGTGTGACTTTCAATGCTTTCTGTTTCATTATTTCTATACTGGGAGACTCAAACGTCGTATTATCTATGACCGTTTGTTCAAGAGGTAAATATTGAGTATATACACCAAAACTGTCGTCAACAGCACCCTCAGTTTTAAAATCTTCAAAAGATTCATCACCTCCGTTCGAAGTTGTTTTTTTGCTGTTTTCGCTTCGTGCTTGAAAATTTGTAGGTAATGAATAGTTTTCACTGACAAAATCGCTCTTCGATATGTTTAATTCATTCAAGATTATTGAATCTGTTTTGGGCTCTGTTTTGGGGTTAAATTTTGTATTTGAATGTTCTGTGAGCGACTTGTCTTTTGTTTCTAATCTAATCGTAGGAACGAGTGGTTTAAAATCATTGAAACTTGCAGACAAACCATTCAAATTTGAATCATTCTTGACAATATTTTGAGTTGTATTTATAATGCTTGGCTTTGTTTCAGTAGGCGATAAAATCACTGAATCCGTTGTAAACGAATTTTGTGGCATTCTGAATGGCAATGATGAGGGAATTATTTCGTTACTAGATAGTTTCTGTTCGTTTGAAGTTAGTGCAGGAGATGGAGATGAAACAAAGTCACTGAATATATCATCACTATCCAGCTGCTTTGTTGACAGACTTAAGTTATTTTCTTCTTTAATTGGCTTTATTTGCAAAACATTCGAATTTTGAGGACTTCCACTATTATGTTGGTAATTGTCTGTTTCTTTTATTGGGAAATTTACGGGATTTTTTGGTATCTGCGAATCTTGCTGGCTGATTTTTGATAGGTTTAAATCTGTTGCTGGCTTTTTTGAGAAAAAGTTCAGCTTTAACGGAAATCTACTAGTTCTTTTATTTCCCTGTTTCTCTTTATGGATAACTCTCAAAGTTGGCATCTCAACAGGTTTTTTAGTATGGGAATTCACTCTGTATTTATTGACAAACTTTGTATCCACTGTATTTTCTGTTCCTTCTGATATCGTTCTTTCTTCAATGAGCCTATTTGCAGCAATTTTAGATATATTAAGCAATTTGTCTTTTACTGACTCTTCATCATGATGAGTAGTCGATTTCTTGTGGTCATTATAGTCGGTAGTTGTCCATTTAAAAATCTTCAGGGAAGATGATGATTTGTTGGCTTTACTGTTATCCACAGCTAGCCAGGCTTTTAGGATCTGTATAGTTGTTGACTGTAAAGAGCTACCTTTCCAACGAACAATTGTGCTAGTTGAAGAAGTAAAATGAAATTGCCTTGACCTTCTCAAAAGTGAGTTATGGTATCGACGAGAGTTCTTAGAATAATCCAACAGAGTTGACGTTGTTAATACCGGTAGAGATGGTTGCATCATGTGAATAGCTGGATAAACATCGGCTAATAATTGATCTAAACCTTTAGAAAACACTAGACTGGGAATTTTTCTAGCTTCTGTTTTTATTTTCTCAAAATCACCAAAATCATCATCATCATCTTCTTCTTCTTCTTCTTCATCATCATCTCCCTCTTCCTCTTCGTTGTTAACATCTATTGGTACATCGAAGTGTGATTGGTATTGTTCTTCGTTCTGTCTCTTTTCTTGCCCTTCGGGCTCTTCACTTCCTTCCTGTAATATGTCAACCGCATATTTGAAATCTTGATCGTTCGTAACAGCTGAATGCTCAGAACTCAAATGCAATGCATCGTCCAAGTGTCCGTGCGTAGATAAATTATCTTTCTCCTCACCGGGCCTTTCATAAATTGCTTCAACTGCATTAGTGTGTTGATCTGACTCCAATTTCTGATAATTGATTTCATGATCCTCTTCTTCACTGGAAGATTCATTGTACTTGTTATACTTATTCTGCAAACCAGTGTTACTATCTGCCCATACATTTGTTGTGTTCCAGTCCGTCCATTCATTGGAATCGTTCATAACGTACTTATCAAAATTTGCTCTTCTTCTTCTTTTTCTTCTTCTTCTTCTTTCTCTTGCTTGTTATTGTCAGTGCTTTCTTTATATGGTGGTTTCTTACGTAATGGAATGCTTTATCAAATATACAGTGCTCAAAACCTCCAATAAAAATCTTTATCCGACCTAATCCGACTTCATCCAAGAGAAAACATATATATACTCTACGAACGAAAACACTACGAACAAGAGACATACTAAGGATGTGTCTTGAAAAGAAGTATATTGTTGTTTCACTGCCACAGTTTTCTCAATATAAAGTTCTCATATGTTTGTATAACAGCATTACAAACACCAAAACAATCAAAGAGCACTTGCTGAGGGGGGATACAACTTTTGATTATTCATTTATTGATGCAGGCAATATCTTGAGTATCGAGCACGTCTCATCCGCGATATACAGGGCATTGCTAGACTACACAAATGGTAAAATACGAACTAAAACTATTCATTCTGAGATTATTTTCTCTTTATCTCCAAATCAGAACATAATGGAATCATTGAAAAAATTTGGTATCAACGATAGCACGAAAAATCTCATAGTGGTGAAAGTTCTGAAAACCGATGAAGATACTGAACTGCATGTTTCCCATTTAAAACAAATCATTATTGGAGAAGAGGTCGCCATAAGTGATGCCAACTTAGAAAAAGCTGTTGTTCTGAAATCAATCAAAAAGCTATACAAGCTAAATAGTGTAAAGAACTTGGATGATTATAACACAAATATGTTGAACAGAGCAGTTATAAATGCCGTACAGTTACGAGGTTATTAACGGCTGTTGTCTTTTCTCTTGTTCTATGATACACTCCAGACCCATAAATGCTTCAGTTAGTGCCCTTTTGAAAACTTGTTCAACTCTGAAACCGCCAGCAATATACTCTTTTTTCTTATTTAGCTCATCAATAAATGGATCATAATATGCACTTTTGATTTCGTAGTTTATATTAACTTCTCGATCACCGTTGAATGGAGTAAATGGTGCTTTTTCTATGTGATGATTTTTCTTTTTCGCCAGTTGATCACCACCATTTATTCTATCGTTCAATTCATCTAATTGTTTTCTTCTTGCACTTGATCTTTTCAAAACCGATTTTTTAACTTTTTCGATAACTGTATCGGCATCTTCTTGAGTATCATTGTCTGCTAGATTGTTCAGAATCTCGCTTTTAACTAACTCGTTTAATTTTTTCTCTTCTAATTTGATCTCGTTTTCCAGATTCAACCTTTTCAATTTCAGGTCCTTCGTCAATTCTTGTTGTCTCAAAAAAGTTTCATACTCATTCACACTTTTTTTGTTGTTTATTAGTATGAGGTTCTTATTCAAGTTTTCATAATCAATCAACTTTGACTCGGTTTCTTGTAGATTTATGCCATTATTGATATTATATACAATCTCTTCAATTTCCTCTAGATATTTGTCATACTGATCCAGGTTATTGTCAAAATCCACAATTGTTTTATTGAAAATATTAAGCACTCTTTTTCTGATATCTATTTCCTTTTCGATGTCTATATCATCAAAAATTTGTGTCTTGAATTTATTCTTTCTTAATGTTTTCGAACATCCTGGATAAGGACATGGAGCAGGACCAAGTGAAAAAATTCTATCTACACAACTTTCACACATCTTGTGATAGCATTCAGGGTTAACCAAGAATTTCATATCTGGAGATAAATACCTGTCTGTTTTACAGATAGGACACATATCCTTTTGTCTTTCTTCTGGGTCATTGTTAGATGTTATCAATGGCGTTACAAATGTCAAACAGTACATACCGTCCATTCTTATCGAATATATTTCTTGTAAATTATTGTTTCATAAATAAAATATACTAATATATATATATATCAAAATTTTGTTATATTCGTACTAAAACTGGTAAACTATTTGTCATCACTCAAAACCTTACTCAAAAAAGAATATTTTAACTAATGATTATATAACATCTTAGTAATAAAGCGTTTTTTTTTTTTTTTTTTTTTTTGAGGTTCTGGGTTCCCTAACCAGATGGATGTTTCCAGTTAAGTGATAGTCTATTTCAACGTTTCTTGACAGCTTTTGTTTTAAATATTTTTCTTTTTGAGAGTCCTGAAACGTGCTTCTTATATTTAGAACATATTTGGTTTGAAAGTTAGACAAAGGTAGTTGAATTCTTTGTATAGCAAAAATCATTGTTATTGTAAAGATCAGTTACGAATATGCTTCCATCACAAAAAGTTGCTTAAAATGAACAGTATGCATAGAAATACTGAAAAAGTGTTAAAATTGACAAAAAAGTTGAAAAACCTCACTCCATTATTTGTTCTCTTTGGGACATGCTATATATGTTGGGCATACTCTCATAAATTATGCTACGCAGAGATATATGTCCATCAAAATAAAAAATCAGTAGGAGTGGGACTGATAGTAGGTAATATCCTTTTCATTCTACTGCTTATTGTGATTTGGCTTCAATTCAAACTTATTGGTCCCGGAATTCAGCCAAAAATCCCACTGTTTAGAATTATCGATGGTTTAGATGATTCCAAATCAATAATTCCTCCTGATATCTTTACATCTGACATTAACGGCTACCCAATATGGTGTTCGTACTGCTCAAGCATAAAGATAAACCGAGCACATCATTCCACAGAAAATGAAAAATGTGTCTGTAAATTAGATCATTACTGTGTTTGGGTTGGCTCAATAATTGGTAAGACAAATTATAAATTATTTTTTCAGTTCTTGATATGGTTTCTTTTCTATTCTATATATATATCATGTTCTATCTCTGTTTATTGTCCATCTTTGAGAAGATCTTCTGATATTGATCCAAATTTGATTGTGGCTCTTATAGTTTCATCTTTTTGGATACTAATTTTGTTGATGCTAATAATTTCCCATACATATTATATTTTTCGAAATATTACAACAATCGAGGATCTGGCTCGGAAAAGATCAAACAGAACTGAGAATAACTACCAGTATTTAAGCGTATTGTACAATGAATATAGATACGTCTTGAAAATTGAAAAAAACGATTATTTATACGATAAGGGTTTTTATACTAATTTCCTGGAGGTTATGGGTAAACGAAAAATCTATTGGATACTTCCAATAGGATCAGGTATGGACAGTATGTTACCGGATAGATATGAATTCAAAAATGACACTGCTGACATCAAAATGGTTGATTACTACGATCTCGTTGGTCCTTATAATGAAGTTATTAGCGAACAATATAGACAGAAGCTGTATGAAAGGATAAACAATGGTGATTTTATTACTGTATAATATCTGTAACTTTTTAGGGAATATCTGAATTATTGTCAATTTGAAAAGATGTTTTCAAAACTATTGCTGAAGCAGAACACACCTTTTTTCAATAAAATCTCGTTCAATATCTACAAAATATCATAGTATAGTGAAAACACTAACAAAGCTATATTGACCTCGATAAAAAATAGAAGTTAGTTGACTTGATCCATCATTTCAGAATAACGCTTGATTAACTCGTGCTCTGTATTCAATGTTTCAAACCTATACATGATTCTGATATCAGGAACATTTGTCTTTTCAACATTATTACCCTCAGTGCCACTTTCAGAAAAATTGTCACCTAGCCAATGTTTTTTAATTTGAAGTTCCCATCCTGATTGCAAAACAGAATTTCTAGCCAACTCACACATGTCAACATTTGAAAGTTTATATATTTGAGCGGCAACTGAATACTCTTCAATTAATGGTTCTCTAGTATATGAAAATTGTAAAGGATCATCTGTTGATAAAGAAACGTTCAAACCTCTTTTGAAATAAAAGGGAAAAGGATTTTTATCATATGTTAAAAATAAGGCATTATTCGATAATGGTGACATTGCAATTCCAATCTGGTCCAAGTAGTACAAGTATTGAACAAATGGAACCTTCCTTAGTAAAATCCCGTGTGAGATACCCTCAGCTAGTAAGTAAGCACTTATTAGGTGCTCTGGATCACCCGCTTCTCCAGAATGAGGTCTCAAAACAAAAGTATTGAAACGTCTTTTTAATCTTAAATGGTTTAACGATGTCATATTTGCGTATAAATAATACAGGTAATATGAATAAGGTGGATTTTGATTCAGATTCCACAAAGATGGAATGGGAAATTTTTTGTGAAATCTACGATCAATCTTTGATTCATCATCAACTGAATCAAATCCAATAACTCTTTGTAGAAATACAAAAAGTTTTGGATGACTCTTTGGATTTTTGGACACCTCAAATAATGGCTCAAACAAATTCTTTATAATGTCCTGGAAACTGTCCACCAAGTTTGATTTTTTATATATATCATACAATCTTGGAACTTGGATTAACCATCGAACGTTATGACTGATAACTTTATTGTCAATAACCCATTCGGCCAATTTATCCCATTCATCAATTGAACGACCGTAAATTGAAATTCTGTATTCACACATTTGATATTTTGAGTTTTCCAAATCAGAAAAAACCTGCTTTGTTATTTCTGATAAATATTCTCCGTGGATGAAATTATCAGTTTTCAGAAATATTTCTCTCAACCTAGATTCGCCAATCGGATTATATTTCAGATTGAATTTGTCGAATCTATGGAAAGTATCCTTATGAGCGTGCATATCTAAAGTATCAATAGACAGATCATATGCTGTTAGGTTCAAAGATTTAAAAACCTCATCTAAAGTTAGAATCTTTCCATCTCTATATATGACTTGCTCATCTTTCGAGTTTCTAATTTTGTGCTTGATAAATCTCAATAGATGTTTTTGATTCATACAAGCCGAATGATGGACATGCGTATCAACTTTTCTAACGTTGTAAAAATCACGATGAGGATTTTTCTTTGAAACAGATGTTTCTTGATATTCATTCAATAAGTAATACAAATTCCATCTTGCTTCAAGATATTGTAATCTTTTGAAAGCAAAAGACTTGGCAGGACCATCTGATGAAATTGAGATTACCTTATCTAAATCCATATAGTAATCTTTCAAAGTTGGAACATTGACTAACTTTTTATTTGTTTCATTGTCATAGACTTGATATACATCATTTTCGTCAAGCTTATATTCAATTGCTTCAAAGTCATCTGGAATAACGCAGTCTTCAAACTTAAACTCTTGAGAATCTGATATTAAAGGATCTTTTTCATGTAAAAAATTTTTATTTGAAGGATGGTAAGTCGGTTTTGGAGGTGGAGGATAAATATTCCAATTTTTATCATCGTTTTTTGGATTTTGATCAGAATATTGTAACGACAAAGACTGATACTTTTTTCTTAACTTTTGGCACTCCTTGACGTTCGAATATAATTGAACCAATTCCGGTGAGGGAATTTCATTTGATTCATGGTCGTATTCATCAACAGACCCCAGCTTATAGTTTTTATTATTGTGAGTAGTGGTTGGGTCGGTATTAGAAGCATTTGGTGACTTCTTAGGTTGAGAAGACAAGCCTGACTTGCTGAACAGATGATTTGGTGACATGGGTGGCGGAGGGGGGTGACTAAATTCAGCAACTGATAATCTTCTGTTATTGTTGGTGATTGTACTGTTGTTTTCACCATCTTCGTGTGAAGAGTTCAGACTTTCTAAAGCTCTTAGTTTAGCATCTTGTGACTGAATGTTCTTTTCCTCGGCATATGAGTAGTTTGTTGATAGAGAATGCAAAGATCCGTTATCATACGACGGCTCATTATTCTCGTCATCATCAAGTTTAAACTGATTAGTATTCTCTTTAGTTAGTATTTCAAACTCTGAATCATCTGATTTCTTGGAACTGGTTTGACTATCACCCAAAGACAAATCTAAATTGGACATCCCCTTCTTTATATCCATGTTAATAATTAACGTAGTTTAGTGGATTAGCAATTTCTTTGCAGTTTACAAAATAGTACCGTACTTAGTTAACCGTCCACAGATCCATCCATAGCACCTCTTTTGAATTTCAATGGTAACGGTGTGTTTTCTTTACCATACTTTGGGCAGATATCATAACCTTAATCTTATAAATCACCCGGCTTAATTTTGTTTTTCTTTTTGTTTTTGTTTTTGTTTTTGTTTTTTGTTTTGTTTTGTTTTGATTTAGTTTGTTTTGATTTTGTTTATTTTGTTGAAGGTATAGCAATATATTAGGAAAAGTGGCAATGGAGTCAAATGACTATTTACAACCAGGTAAGCATATAAATTGCATGTTGACACTTTGGATTACGAACTAACCGCTTTAGGTTTTGATCCTAAAACTCTGAAAGTGACAGAACTAAGAAGAATACTATTACTCCATGACATTGACTACCCTTCAAGTGCCAAAAAACAGGATTTGATTAAAATCTTTGCCGAAAATATCAAGCCTAAATCAAATGATTTGTTGAACAATTTGAACCATGTGAATCCAGACGGCACAGGCATTGTCAACGTGGATAAAGAATTAAAATCCAACCAAAGACTCAGAGAAAGGTCACCAATTAGAAGAACATCACCAAGAAGAACATCACCAAGAAAAAACCCCGAAATTAAAGAGGTGCTTCGGGATGCAAAACTAGCTTCCATTCCTCTGTTGGTTCCACCTTCTCCAGAGAAGCAACCTGCTAGAAACTTTAGGGGAAGATCACCAAAGAGGTCACTCAAGAAACAACAATCCGACTCTGAGTCAGATAAAGAAGAAGAAATCAAGGAAGTGACAAAAGAAGATTTCACTTCTCAACTCACACCAACCAAAAAGTCACCATTTACTGATAAAAACGATTTCCAATCTTCACCAGTTTCACCACCAGCTACTAGAAGATCACCTAGAAAATCAATTCCGTTGAAGAGATCCACAAATGAGTCGGCCATCTCCTCAGATTCAACATCACCAAAAAAAAAAGTTGCAAATACTACCAAAAAATCAGCTCTTCACAAAACGGCCTTTTCATCTTCACCTCCACCTGTAAAATCTCCAATTAAATTGTACAAATCTCTAGAGTTAAGCAAATTCGAAAACGATTCTTCACCGTCAAGCATTCTCGGTGAGAAGAATAATACCTCTAACTTGTTTCACAGATTGGAGAACGAGATTCATCTGCCAAATAATCTTTCAGAAATAAATGATCACAAAGCAATCAAATATGAGCAGACACCACACAAAGATACTGCAGACAAAAATATACCGTTTGACACTCCAAAAGGCATTTTACCATCTTCAGCAGTCAAACCAGAAGGGTCCCCGGAGGAGAACTTTCAAACACCAAATGAAAAGGCTAATGTTCAGATAACAAATTACTCAACACCCTCTTCTGAAATTTCAAGTTCCAAAAAAAGATTGTCTCTGATACCAAATTTTTCAAGATTAAAAGTTAGTACTGAATTTGCAAAAAGCCTGGGTATAAAATTATTGGGCTCTCCTAATTCGAATAAAAAAGAAGATGCGAAACTAGACTTTGATAACTTACCAAATTTCAAAGAGTCAACTTCTGATTCTAAACAAGAAAATGAATCGCTTGAAGAATCTGAAGTGGAATCTGATGAAGACACAACAAATGCGGAAGCTTCTAGCCAAAAGATCAGTACTCCATCTGTTTCCGATGATGAAGAGGATTTATTAGAGTTGCAAAAAGAGTTCCAGCTGGAACAGTCAAAGATACAAGCTGAAGAAATAAAAGCCATCAAAAAAATTGACAATGTCCAATTTCAAGGACTTGGTGTCATAACCTTTTTCACACGGTTATTCAAACTGCTATCACTTGCAGTAATTATCATATTTACTTTATGGTACCGTGAACAAAGAATATTGATTGGTTATTGTGGTTCGGAAATTCATCAATTTACTCTTCAAAACCCTAACAATAATCCTTATATTGAGTCGATTGAGTTATTTTTAGATTCAATCAAACCTTCATGTATTGAATGTCCGGAACACGCGATATGTTTCACAAACATGGAGATTAAATGTAAAGAAGATTTTATATTGAAGTCTCCACTAATGAAATCTGGTGGACTGATTCCATTGAGTGATTATTGTGTGAAGGATACCGTTAAAGAAGAAATGATGCAAGAAATGGTCAAGAAATCTTTGGAACTATTAAGGCTGAAAAATTCCCAAATTGATTGTGGTGATGGAAATGATTTTGAAGCTGGAATTAGCGATGATGTCTTGAAAAAGATATTTTATGAAGCAAAAGAAGTAAGTAATATAAATTGCAGAAAATATTATCAAACTCCTATTAACAATGAACAGAAGTCTTTTTCCGATGAGGAATTCGAGGAGTTATGGTCAAAAGTTTTAATTGATCTAGTAAATGAACCAGAAATAACAGTAAGGCATGTTTTTTAATACCTATATTCTAACGCGAAATGAAAATACTAACAAGTCGATTCAGTTACAACTCGTTACCAATAACGATTCGAAAAACTCCAAAGACAAGGTACCCACCGATGAAACTGAAACATCGTCGGAATCTGTTCCATTCAAGCAAGCGATTCTTCGATCAAGATCCAATACCTACCTCTCGATCAAATGTAAATTTGAAAAGGAAATTTATGATACAATAAAATATTACAAACGGACAATTATTTCATCAATTTCGTCTGTGTTTCTCATTCTTGTTTTAAAATATAAATATAATTCATATTTCAAGCAACAATCAAAAATCAATGAACTTGTTTCCATAGTATTAAAAAAGTTAAAAAGACAATCCAAGCTATCAATAAATGATACAAACGGTTTAACTAAGAGGTATATCTCAAACATTCAATTGAGGGATTTACTACTATCTGATTTGTCTTCAAATTTGAAATATAAAAACCAAATTTGGGAACAAGTTGTGAACAAGATTGAAAAAAATAGTAATGTTAGAACTAACACGATGGAGATACATGGTGAAATTATGAAAGTTTGGGTGTGGATCAGTGATCTGATGGACGATGATGATAAAGACTAGACATTTTGTATTATACCTTGTTTTGAAGTAGATAAAAATTGAGTTTTGAATACACTTCATATACTATTGACAACATCTCAGTTGGTGATATTTTTTTGATTGATTAATTCACCTTCTGTCACTAATATTTTTTTCAACTTACTTTATCTTTTCTCATGTATTTTATTTAATATTCCTCTGTCAAAGATTTTGTGAAAAAAATCTATTAAAAAACTTTCTACAGTTATTAAAAACTATATTCACCATGTAATGATAATATGGAAGAATATGTTCTCTAGCATTATTAATAAAGACAATTCAATGGCCGCGGATGAGAATCATGAGCAAGATCTCAGAAGGATTACATTTAGTAATAGCATATGATATAGAATTTAGATTAAAATAAAAGCGACCATAGATATTTTGAGGAGTTTATATACTTAAAAACAAATAACGCATTTTAGACCTATTTTTTAACTTCAGCTAAGCTTTTGGATTCCAAAGCTTTAACGTGAGATTCTAAGTTTCTGATGGACTTCTGCAAGGATAGAACATCTGAGATGATAACATTATTTGAATTTTGATATTCATCAAATAAATAAAAATAAGACAGGAATCCTGTTAATGAAACACCAATAAAAAAACCTAAAAATCCGCCTCTAAATGCTCCAATTCTTTTTTTTTGTATAGGATTTGTTGATGCTACTGTTGGAGAAACTGATGAATATGCACGTCTGATACCGTTCAGTCTATATAAGCTTGAACTCATTTTGCGTATATGTTGTTGTAGAATAAACGTTTGGGATCTAAAAGGAGTTAGCAAATTTGAGTTTGAAAATTTCTGAGTTAAAGACAATCAACTGCAAAAAGAGAACGAAGCTTAAATTTGATACATACATACAATTGAGATCTATGAATACCAAGAACTAAAAAATGCTTTAAATTGAAAAAAATAATAGTAAAACTCTTATGGTTGAATCAGCAACACCAGCACCGTCATCATTATCATATATCGAAAAACCGGAAGAGAGTGGGAAAATATTGTTACCCTATCTTCAAGGTTACGGAGCTCAGTCTACCTCATGCGTCGAATTTTACCCCAGATTTCAACTCCTGTGTACTGGCCAGTTTTTAGAGATAAACTGATCTGGCTGTTTTATATAATTAAAAGTACTTCACTTGTCAGCTACTATGTATAAATCTACACTTTGGTGTCTACCGTTTTACAGTCAAGTAACTGATTCTTCCATTAGACTCAGTTGGAACAAAATGTTACTTACATAGTGATAAAAAATCCTATCGGGGCATCAGAGTCTGCCTGTGTATAATAATTAAAGACCCGGGATACGAACATCCTATATATAAGTTTGGGCCCATAAACAAAAGAGCGTAGATTACTCGAATCTTCTAGTGCCTCGAGTTTGATCTTGATCTTGAGAAAGATTTTCGATCATCTTCCAAACCACCAAAAAGGTTTTTCAGAAAGCCAAACCCACTTTTTTTTTTCGATTTACGTGAACTCAAAGTTATAACTTCATCATCCGACTTCACGTGCGATAGTGGTAAAGAGTTTTGATTTGAATGTGGTTGAGAACGGACAGTTCTCAATGGATAATTTGGCGTTGAAAGTGATTGCATCAGTCTTGTTCCTGTTTCAAAATTCTCATGGGACAAAGTTCGCTGAACTAAATCATTTGCAATTGGCGTTCTTGATCGACTGTTTGAAAATGGCGATGTTTCATCTTGAAACTGTATCTTACTTCTTGCCGGTGGGTTCGCGAATGCACTCAGGTTAGTTGGGGACTGTATTGGTGATCTGGAAACTGAACCTGTGTCAGCAAAACTTAACATTGACGGTTTCTTGATTGCAAGTTCCTCCGTGCCTGTAATAGATCTAACCAGCTCTCCACCATCGTTTTTATTGTTTTTATTTTTTGTCAAAATTTGACCATACTTCATCGACAAATCTGAAACTTTGATCAATTTCAGCAGGAATCTTTCGTGCGGTATTTTAGCTCTATCAATAACTTGCAATGATTTGGATACTAACAAATGAAAATTGTTTTCATACTTGCGAACTTCCAAGGCTGAAGCATCAGGATTCAAGATTCCAAAAGAGTCTTCTGAATCTGCTGAATCAATTGAGTCACAAGATGATTCAGGGGACACAGAATTGCTCTCTGAGGCTGAATCCAAATGTTTATTATCCTCTTTAATTTTCTCTTCATTTTCATTCAGAGTATTTTCTAATTCTCCTATCGATAGCTTCGATATATTGTTCTCTAATTCATCTTTTTGTAGTTTTTCTTTCTGTGATGTATCATAACTAGGGTCACTCAAAATTAATAAATTATTTTTTAGTTTTCTGTGAATTCCGTTTTTAAAGTCCTTCATTTTAGTTGATGGAACCACAATTGTTGGTATATCAAATATTTTTATTGAACGCTCTGAAAGTCTACGGCTTTTCCATGTCAGAGTTGTCATTGATTGTGGTGGCTTCGATGCTAGAACTAACATTGTAGGATTATACAATTGTAAAAATCTCTTTAAATTTGTCTTTGTCGAACCAAGGGCAATATCAATTGTTAATTTTATAATTAAATCTGGATCAATAAGAAATTTAATACACCCTTCCAGCTTTCTTGCAACCTCACGAAAAATCAACGGATCTGTTTTACTAACGGATCCTCCGACTGTCACCTCTGGTGGTGAATAAATACGATCTGACGATCTTCCTCTAGTTCTAAAATTTGAGTAGTCTTCAATAACCGATGAACAAACAAATAATTCATCGCCATTTTTCAGAAGTCTTGATATCACCCAGTCTAAAGCATCCCATGTATGCTTTCTACCACTTATGTAAACCATGATTTTTCTTTGAGGGAAAACAGGTTTTATCTTTGAAGAGTTTAGTTGATAAATCGAGTTGAAATCCTTATGAACAGTTGTAACAACACAAGAGTCAAACAAAACTTGTTTAGGGCCCATCTTTTCTGTCTTTCCATCGATACTTTGTATAGAAATAGTGTTGTTGGTAGGATTAGAAACAAGAATATGATCCCTGCTTTGTGGAGATAGGACCCTATGTAATTCATGGGTTCCTTCATACGGGTCATGATCATGAAAATCGTAGTAATCACCCTCGTCCTCATCGGAAGATTCGCCATTGTATTGAATATTTATTGTATCAAATGAAACTCTAGGTTTAAATTTTTGTTTGTCTTCTTTTGTGAGGGCATCTCTGCTGTTGAGCAGCATGTCTCTTGAACTTGACGAAGTCTCGCTCGCTAGCGTAGAATTTGAAGCTATCGTAGCTGGGGTACCTATAACCTGAATCTGACCAGGAACGTAATCTTCACTATTTATCTGAATGGTTGGAGTTTTGGGGACTATTCTGGCTATTGTATCGCTCATATCTAATTAAATAAGTGTACCGGATATTTAATGAAGCTCTAAAAGATGCATTGAATGATTGGAATAAGCAATATAATCAGATTACGCAAGTACTGCAAATGTAGAGTGTTGTGTTGGTATACAAGAAAAAACTTTCCGGCGCCTGAATTTATTTATCACTTTATATATTGCCAGTAAGCTCTTAATACTGAATATAACTGGCTATTAAAACTGATTTTTTGTAAATTAGTTCTTCTTTTGAAATTGAATAGAATATCAGAGTCTGCCAAAGAGCGGTAAATTAGCTATGTTTTGTTATGTTATGTACTTTTTGTTGCAAGTTCTTAAATGTTCAGGAGCTGAAAATAGTTTTTCACTGGTTATCAATTTTTCTGTTTTTTAATTTTATTTCCACAAAATCATTCGTTCTGAGAGACATAACAGCAATGCTCCACAAACATTTTTGACAAGTATTTTAAGCTGGAACGGACGAGAAAACATTGTCCGCTAAGAACGCTTAAAAACATTAAGCTCACTTATATCTAAGGACACATTTATTTAATTTCTTGAATAAAGTCAATCTGTATACAAGAGTCAAATCGGGAAATAATATAGATAGCACGTGATCTAGAAAGATCAAAAGAGACCCTCTCGTCCAATAAGGACGGAGACACTAACATGCTCCGAACAATCAAAACAACATAAATACCTATAAATACACGTCTATATGAGATCTTTTGAACTCTCAAAAACAGTGGTGCGGGAAGCTTCAAAAAACATTTAGAATTGCGCACCTTCTCCAACCCAGTTCAACTTATCTGTTGTTTGTTCTTCATTTTATTTACTCATCCCATACAACACAGCTATGATTAGTCCAAACCAAAATATTGACGTGCCCCGGTCGTAAAAACGTTTAGTGTCAATCTGGCACGTGACTCGTTGATTAGGTCTTCTTCTACCGAGAGATGTATCAGTAGCTGGCAGTTGTGTGAACTTAGCAGTATCGCATTGAGGTGTTGGCCTGTTTTGGGCTAAGTGTTGTTGTATGTGGCACTCCTGATAAGGTGAGTTTTGCAGTTTTGTTGGTTTAGACTACTTAGCGGTGCTTTTTCAGACCTTAGGTCTTATCTGTATTTCAATTCCCAAAATGATTTTGAAAAACAGGTGTACCCTACCCAGCTAGAGACTCACTTCTGACAGTCGCTTAACAAGAGAAGTGGCACTGAAAACACAATTTCTGATACACAAACAACATCACCTGGCATTCAAAGAAATCAGTAAAAGTTAATTATGAGTGAACCCAACATAATCGATGTTGGTATATTAGTACTATCGGACACTTGCTTTAAAGACAGATCCCAGGATAAAACCACGGATGCTTTAATAAGTTTTTTTGAAAAGCTCAATTCAAGGCAATCAAGAGTTACATATGAGGTAGTTGAAAGAGACGTCATTCCAGATGACGGCTACGAAATTGAGTATTATATCAAAAAATGGACAAATCCCGAAAACATTCAATTGAGACTGTTATTGACCTGCGGTGGTACAGGATTCAGTGATCGCGATATAACTCCGGAGACAGTTAAACCACTACTGCAACGCGAAGCACCAGGAATTGTTCATACAATGTTGAACCATTCACTAGCAATTACCCCCTTTGCAATGATGTCGAGGCCAGTTGCAGGGGTTAGAAATAGAACTTTGATCATCACTTTACCTGGATCTCCGAAAGGTGCTGTTGAAAATATAGAAGCCGTCTCTAAAGTTTTAGATCATGCTCTACTACAAATTGGTAATGATAGCTCAAGAGCGTTGCATAAATCAAGCCGAACACTAAATAACTCTTTGCCCGGACAGACAGATGAAAACCTGATAAATCAGAATGATTCAATTTCATCTTCAGCTTCATTTCCAGCTATTCGTGAGCTTGATTCAAGCTCTGCCTCCAAGGCAGACAATAATTCCCACAAATGTCCTCATGGTGATTCACATAAACATGGACATCAAGGCCCCAAAAGACACATATTATCGAACGACTTGACTAAACCAATTACATACAGAGCAAGGGAATCACCGTATCAAATGATATCTGTCGACTCAGCCTTCAAATTGATATATTCAGAGACTCCGAACTACAAGAAAGTTATCACAAAGAATGTGACTGATTTAACAGCTGGATGTATTGTAGCTCAGGATATATATGCACCGGTAGACGTTCCAAGTTTCAGAGCCAGTATCGTTGATGGATACGCGGTTATCAATACTGACGGTCCTGGTATTTATCCAGTCGTGAATGTTTCACATGCATCACCCGCTGAGCCTTTCAAGTTACGCAGGAACGAGATTGTTCGAATTACAACAGGTGCGCCTGTTCCAGAAGGTTCGAACGCAGTGGTAATGGTTGAAGAAACGGAACTGATTTCGCTCAAAGACAACAAGCAAGAAGAACATGAAGTTAAAATTCTAGCTGCAAATGTTAATGAGAACGATAACATAAGGGAAATTGGTTCTGATTTATCTAAAGGATCCTTAATTCTAGCGAAAGGAACGAAAATCTCTAAAATTGGAGGTGAGATTGGAGTCTTATCAAGTGTTGGTATTAATTCCATACAAGTCTTTAAAAAACCAGTAATTGGAGTCTTATCCACAGGTAACGAGTTGGTCGATTTAAGTTCAGGATGTCCAAATTTCAAATTAGTTAATGGCCAAATCTGGGATAGCAATAGGCCAACGTTAATCTCAATTCTCCAAAATTGGGACTACGAAGTATTGGACTTGGGCATTGCTAAAGATACTTCGACTTCTTTGGAAAAAGTGTTTTTTGAATCCCTTGCCAGAGTCGATTATATTATCACAACTGGTGGGGTTTCAATGGGAGAATTAGATTTGTTGAAACCAACAATCGAACAACGACTAAACGGTAAAATACATTTTGGCAGAGTTTCCATGAAACCAGGAAAACCAACCACTTTTGCTACTGTTGATTACTCTGGAAAGAAAAAAGTTATTTTTGCCTTACCTGGTAATCCTGCTTCTGCTGTGGTCACTTTAAATCTATTCGTGTTACCGTCACTAAGAATTTTTAGTGGTTACTGCAATTATAGCGATCAATTCCCGTCACCAACAACTGTTGAAGTTATAGTTTCAAAAGACATCAAACTCGATCCAAGATCTGAATACCAAAGGGTTTTTCTTTATCAAAAAAACTTTGAATTACACTACGAGATAACTGGTTTCCAGAGAAGCAGTCGAATTGGGAGTCTTAAAGGGGCAAACGGCTTGTTGGTACTGCCATCTTCAAATGAAGTTGAAGGAGGTACTTTAGTTGCAGGCAGTTGCGCCAAAGCTATGCTCATTGATGATATGTAAGTAGCTTGCCAATGTAATTTACTTATATTCTTTCTAAATAGCAAATACCTAAATATTAAAAGAAAAAATCTTTTAAAATATAATGAAAAGAATCTGGAGCGTAGGATGCTTGTTTCCGTCGTGCCTGAAAATGCAATTATCGTTTTTCCCGGCTATTAATAAATCTCCTTCCAGCATATTGATAAAACAAATTATCTAGTATTAAATCTATAGTTTAAGTGGTACTTTCTCTGGCCCAGATGACCTGAATATGTTCGTTTAAAACTAAATGATTGAAGTTGAAAGCAGTATGACATCGTTACAGCTGGTGTGGTAATCGGATTATTGGTTAAAGAGCTAGATCTGATTTGATCAACTCGCTGTTGTCATAACGCATTCGAAATTCAAATTTTGACGTCTGCATTTTTATTTTCATATGACAAGGATTCTTTCTTTTCCTTACTATGCTCCTTCATGTAATAATTTGAATCTTTTCGAACCAGTATTTCTCATCTCAATACCAGTGTTCGACTGAATTTATTATATCATTACGATTTAGTGTATTTTTTTCAAGGAAATCGGATCCTGACATTTTTAACACCACATACAGATCTGGAATACGACAATTCTTGCACAACATACGTTGGCTCTCATGAAAGAACATCATACACAATAACTTTCCAGTCGATAATCACAAAGCAATGCTTTTCCATGGTTTTAACTTTAGAGCTATTAGAAGAACATTACTTGTATTGTGTGGAATATTAATCTTATATTATTCACTCTTAAGAATCAAGATCGCTAGTTCGAGCTATCAAATAAAAACCAATGAACAACATCAGTACTATACGGGTGGTATGATAGATGACATGAAATTTAAGAGGTGTTTTAAACTTTTTGGGTCTTGCGATAGATTATATGACTACAACGATAATTCTTACTGGTACAAGATTAACAAAGATATTGATGTTGATGGAAAAAGTACAACCTCCATCTGGGAATTGTATAATACGTTTTTGTATGTCAGAAAACCAAAGAAATTAAAGTTCAACGTACCGAGAAGAGTCATCGTTGATATAGCTATTTCTCAAGAAAAAAATTTAAATGATCCACCATATTATGTTATCAACGATATTAAAAAGTCAGGGACATCGAAGAAGTCTAAATCAAGGTTCGATGTTACCTCAAACTTTGATGGTTGGGAAATAAAGAGCAATAAACTTTGGTGCAAATACAGTAAATCAACGTCCGATGATTTAGTTATGGGTCTTCAGATATTTTTTGGAGAAGGTGTCATAGAATCTAGACCAGGTTGGTCATTAGTTAGTGGGTGTTTCAATAAAGGTTTAAATAACCAGTTTCAACTGTCAATGTTCCAAAGTGCGGAAAGTTTATTCTCGAATGATATAAGTTTAATTCCAAAGCTGGTATTCAAAAACAGCGAGTTTAAAATATTACAGTTGTCAGACCTGCATTTCAGTTCAGGTTTTGGTAATTGCAGGGATACTTTTGTTTCTCATACGAATAACGGTGAAAACTGTATAGCTGACCGAAAAACTCTAAAATTCGTTCAAAAAGTTCTTCTGCTTGAGAAACCCGATTTGATAGTTATAAATGGAGACTTACTTGATGGTTTCAATACATTTGATGCCCAAACGGCTATATTGAAAGTCGTGTCAGTAATGATAGAGAACAGAACTCCGTATGCCATAACGTTTGGTGAGAATGACAAGAATTTGTACTCATCAAGAGCTAGTATGATAAATTTCATATTAACATTGCCTTATTCAGTAACAGAGGTCGATGATCAAGGGTTGAACTATTATTTGAAAATTTACAATTCGAACGAAAAGGATTTGGAGTCTGTTATTTATATACTGGACTCGCAGAATAACAGAATCACACATGAGCAAAACCAATTTTTGAGAAAAATATACAGCTCTTTCGAAAAAAAACCCGTATTCAGCTTTCTGTTTCAACATTACCCATTACCTGAATATCGACCAAAATCTGCATTTGCAGTTATTGGACAATATAATGAAAAATCAAACTTACCGGATAACACTGGTCCAGAAACAATGGAGAATTTATGCGAAGCAAACGTTAATGTTGTTTCAGTTGGTTACGAACATACAAATGAGTGCTGTATTGAGAGTAACTCACTACAAAAATCAATGTGGTTATGTTTTGGTGGTGGTACGGGCGAGGCAGGTTATGGTATTAGCAACGACGGAGGTTACGATAGAAGACTTAGATTGTTCAAAATGAACAAAGTCTCAAAAGATATTGTTTCTTGGAAAAGAACAGAGTCTGATCCTGATAAAGTACTTGATTATCAATTGGTATATAAGAGCTAAAAAATTCTGGCCACTTTCATACTTTACTGTTCTTTGCCGCATTTCTTTTATTTTTCCTTTTCAATCACGATCAGTTCACATTTTGATTTCACTTTATTCGGTACATGTATAATATAAATAAATATATATATATATATATATATAAGTTAAAAGCTTCTGTGTTATCTATCAACCACATCAAGATAAATATTGATAAAATGCTGATGTAATCGGTTTAAAGATTTTTTTCCTTCGCGATTTCACTCTATTACCATTTTGCTCACGTAGAAATCAAATAGGTTCAACAATAACAACTAATAACTAATAGAGGATAAGCAGATTTTTGCTAACTCCTAGTGTCATATACTCCAACTGATTTGTTCTATTTGGCTATTTTATATACACATATACGGAACAGGAAATATTGGATGGTAACTGGCCAAGTTGATAAAGAAAGTTTCAGCGTCTAACTACTACTATCCAAACATACACGTACAAAACAATACAGTTATACGACGCTGTAATAATTTACATTTACTATTTTGCAAAGGAATAACGCATAAAAGACGTTCAAGATGAACCGACAACAGTCGGAGCAAATATCTATATCGGACTTCACTGTATGTATAACAGGTTTTTTAGAAGAACACAACAGGATTTAAAATATTAACTTTTTCAAGGAAACAATAACTCAATTGGAACGCCTGAAGCTGACATCTTTGAAGCAGGTTGCCAGAAGTATTGGGCTAGCACAATCGGGTCGCAAAGCTGATGTCCAAGATAGAGTTAGACTGTTTTTAGATAATGGGCGTCGTGTTAACGATAACATAAGGATTAGAACGATTGGAACAATTATTATGAAAGCTTCGCAAGGAGAAACACTTCCATCATACGAGCAACTTTACAGAACACTTTCGGGAGAAGCTGCTTTGCAAGGAAACTCAACTAGTTACAGTCAAAACAAAAACAACGTTGCCTTTCACAATACGTCGAATATTGGAAATCCCCTTCAAAAGAGAGCCTGGATTTACTTCAAGGAAAATCCATTTTTCAGACTAAAGAGAATTATACATGGATCTCCAGTTTTTGCAATTAAAAATCCAGATGGCCGTGGTACGTGTAATCTTTCGTTTGTACTGACAGATGAAGAATCTTCACTGCTAAATTCCGGTGACCAATTCAAAGTGTTTTTATTATGTGGTGTTTATGATTCGAACCTATCTCAGGAAACTTATGTGAAGTTTCCACAGCCTTTGGAAATCCATTTCAATGGTAATTTGTTGAAAGATAATGTAAAAGGCATAAAGTCGAAGCCGGGTACTGCAAAGCCTGCTAATTTGACACCATTCACTTTACAATCACCAGCTATCAACAATTTGGAATTAGTTTACGCATTTACAAAAGAAGACTACCTTATTTATTGTTATATTGTTGAAGTCATAACACCAGAGACACTGCTACTTAAAATTCTATCGAATGCCCACGTAATTAAACAAGCAACTATAAATGAAATCAAAAAAATGCAAGGTGTTAGTGATGATGATTACGATGACGACGATGATTTGGTTGAGTTATCAACAACGTTATCCCTGAAGTGTCCATTATCTTATATGAAAATGAAATACCCTTGTAAATCAATATATTGTAAACATTTGCAATGTTTTGATGCGCTATCATTTGTTCAATTACAACAACAGGCGTCAACATGGTTATGTCCTATATGTTCGATCAGTGTTCAAGTGAAAGACCTGACTATAAATGATTATCTTCTGGAGATTTTAGAACAAACTAATGATGATATTGATTCTGTCGAAATCGATAATGATGGGGGATGGAAACCGATAATTGAACAAGAAAATAATCAAGGTAAAAACAATACTCAAACTCAACACTTCGAACAACAGCAAAACTTTACAAATCAAGATCCAATACTAAGCGCAAAATTAGAAAACAGCACACCAAGTATTCCACCGCAGGATGTTTCTAACAGGAAAGAAGAGCCAGTCATTATATCTTTGGATTCCGACGACGAAGATGACGAAAATACATCAGCAGAAGTTGAACAAACACAGAATACATTGAACACAGCAGCATTTACTCAAGAATCTCCCATAGAACATCAAAATCAAACTGTATTCCCAGAAAGCCAGTCGCATCAAGAAAATCAAGAAAATCAAGCAGATCTGGATATACAATCTGTTATAGGAGCCCAGCAAAATGAATCAACTCGATCTCCTCAACTTGTTAACGTTACTCAGGAAAATGAGCCGTTTCAATCAATTCAGCTATTTCAGGGCTCAGATGTAACAGAACCAACCACAGCATCTCGCACAATACAACCTGTGGAATCTCCGCAAACTCAAAGCGAGCAGCCTCAAGAGAGTCACCTGATTGAATTGAATCAGCCAATACAATATAAACAGTTTGCTACTGTACAAGCCAATTCAATTGATACGACACCGTCTATTGCACAATCGACGGATGTAGGAGCTCTATCTGATTCGTGTCCTCAATCAATACAAAATGATATGACCCATGAGAGCGTAAATGGTGTCTCTGATAACAGTGAAGTAGACAACAATGCATCATCTAATGGCAATATCATCACCTCTCAGTTTCAAACTTCACCTTTTGAGATCACGAGTTCTACTACTCCATTTATTGGCACATGTGCTTCAGGGAACAACTGTGATGGTAATATGATTTCTTCAATAATAAATAATCAACAACAGAATAACAACAGTCTGACTCTACCTCCCATTCATCTTTTAGATCAATTGTCACAAACGCCAAATAATTCAAATGGTTCAAACAGGTTGAATAGTAATTTAAGTATTTCCACTGCTAACACAAGTGATACTTGTACAACCACAAATTCTGGAATATGTGACCAACAAAGGAATAGCGGTATTTTATATCAAAATAGCCAGTACGATAATTATATACCAAATGGAAATCAGCAAACTATTATTGCATCTACAGATCTTACTAATCCTCCTGCTGTTCCTCTTCATCAAAGTTCCCAGAAAGTGTTCGATCGACAGCCCGTCAATTCGATTTTTGGAACTAGTTCATTTTTATCTCAAAATCAGGCACAATTATCACTAGAAAGTTCTTTGCAAGAGAATACACAGCATCGTTACCAACAATATACAAACCAAGAAACCCCCATTTTTGGACAATATAGACAAGGAATATGTTTTCCAGCACTACAGATACAGAATGAGGTACAAGGTAAGACTTATAAATCGAACAACCTCGACCAAAATTCAAGCCAACACAATTCACATATATCCGCGGTTCCAGGGTTAACGGCACATTCTAAATCTTTATCGGCATTGAATCAAGTGCAAACTCTCTCCAATAATATTAAAGCCCATGTCAAGAACATTGAAAGCCATAAAGATTCTGTTACGAATCCTTCAAATGCTTCTCAGTCATCGGGTTCGCCGTGGACAAGGCCGGTTCTCCCAAATGCTCAAAATTTTAGCAATCAGAGATATTCACCTGTTACAACCCCCCTTACAAGATTAGAAAAATTATCTGAAGATACGGCTCCATCCTGGGGTGAAAACGAATTATTGAGATCATCCTCTTCCAATTCCGTTTATTCCCCGTCAAGATTTGCACCACCACAAATGATTTCACCAAAACCGAGACCAAATTCGAAACTAATTAACTTGGAAACTTCCTCGTCGGAAAAGGGACAGGAAAATGATGAGCCTGTTAACGGAATACTTGGAATATCAGTCCATAAAGACATTTTCTCTAGTCTTGGACAAGAGTTACTGAAAAAATCTCAAGAACAATCAGCTAATTTACCTAAATCACAAAACAAAGGTTTGCTGGATCAACTGTCACCTCCGTTAGACAACGACGTGTCGTTCTCAGTAATACAAAATGGAGTGAATAAAGACACTCAACTTCCTCCTAGAGGTGATTTTACGAGGCCCGTAAATGGTGATATAATTATTCAACGAAATCAGCAATTGGAGAACAGACCACAAATTCCTGATACGATGACTTCCTATGAAAAGGCAGCAGCCAGCTCAATTTTCATTAATAACAGAGGTGCAACTGGACCTCCATTGCAGAGAAAAAGGCCGGCATCATCCTCTTCCCAGTCACTACAATCATTTCGCCCACACCCACCGCCTAATCGCATGGAATCAAGTGCTCCAATTTTCTCTAGCCAACAGCCAGAGCCAAGAATCGTCTATGATGTTATTGATTTAACATCCACAGATACTGATAACGCTGTAGATAACGGTAATGATGATGATGACATTCCTTTGAGTCTAAGACGCCCTAATAATTTTACATCAAATTAAAAAGGGTATTTATATGCTCCTCTACAAGCCTTATCTTAAGGAATGTTTAGCTTTTTGAGGTTTCTAGGTTACTAAAGTAATGTATATTAATGTATTTTATGAAAATCAGTTTAATAGAAGTTTTCAACATTTTCTTAATAATGTGGAACTAGTATAGAATCACATGCATAAATTAAAATTTCATTAAACTATTAGGTGAATAAACACAAATAAACGATATTTATGGAATTAGAGGAATAAGAACACCGACTCTCTTTTTGTAATTGGTATAGTCCTTACCAAAAAATTGAACCAAATACTCTTCTTCAAACTGAATTCTCCCATGAAAGAAAAACCATAAAGTTACAACAAATCCAACAAAAGAGATTGGATTGACCAGCAGTAGCTGAGAACCAGCAGCCCACCAGAAAAATCCAGAATATGAAGGATGTCTACATACCGAATAAATGCCATCAGTAACCAAGAGGTGATCTTTTTCCCGGTTTGTAACAATCATATGAGAAAATGATTTCCCTGCGGTTATCATTGCAATCGATCTGAAACACTGTCCAAATACCATCATGAAGAAGCCAGCCATAGGGATATACTTGAACGAGAGTTTCCAACTGGGAAAGAAGTAGAGTTCAACTATGGATTCTATTAAAGCAACACTGTGAGCTAAAGTATAAGAAGGGCCATTGTTTATAATGAATGACTCTTTGTGAACTTTCTTTGGGTTGTATTTTGCAGTTATGTAGTATTCTAAGAAATGGAACGTTGTTAGCGAAATCAAGTACACAGATATACCTGGGAACTGTAGTCTCGACACCATAGCTATTGAGTAGCCAAGTAAAATACCCAGAATTAGCGATGTCAATGCAATCTCATCCGGTGGGTTCTTAGTGATATCCGCGAGGACAACTGATCCACTCTGGGGTCTCCTCTGCTTTTGAGCTTCTGATTCTGGCTCTAACTCATTCGCTGTTTGATCCATGTCCGCTTTCAAGCTTCTCTTGTGATGTGGTTTAGAAACTAAAACAGCCTCTTCGCTGACAGGTCTGGAGGCGATATCTGGTCCAGTTTTCACCGATTCGTGTTGCGACAACGTTCCCACCATTACACTCGCAACTCTGTTCAAAGGCCTATTTGCTGCCTTCAGCGATAACTTTCTCGTCACGAAGTTCGGCATCTTTTCTACCAATCCTCACTGTGATAACCTCTTATATTTCAGCTCAGTTCACCTCAATCTTGTTTTTACTGTTTTCGGCCTAGACAATGCAATAAATCACAAGTTCCGAGCTTCTGCCAAGAGTTTACGGGTATGCTTACTTCAGCACAAAAGGGTTTTAATCGTGTCAAATATGATGGTGAAGATACAGCAAACGAAGTTTTGTATTGATTGCTTGAGTAGACACCGAAATACACCAGAGAAGGATGGGTAAAGCTGCTTCTAAACTGTCGAAAGACGACATAACCACGTTGAAGAAATCTACATATTTCGACCGTCGCGAGCTTCAGCAATGGTACAAGGGATTTTTGAGAGATTGCCCATCGGGGCAGTTGAATAAAACAGAGTTTATCAAGATATACAAACAGTTTTTTCCGTTTGGTGATCCGGCAGATTTCAGTAACTATGTGTTCAATGTTTTTGATACTGACAAGTCGGGCTCGATTGATTTCAAAGAGTTTATTTGTGCGCTGAGTGTAACGAGTAGAGGTTCGTTGGAAGAAAAGTTAATTTGGGCATTCCAGCTGTACGACCTGAATGACGACGGTAAAATCAGCTACGACGAAATGCTGGCCATAGTTAGTGCCATCTATAAGATGATCGGATCAATGGTGACGCTAAATGACGATGAAGCAACACCCGAATTGAGAGTTCAAAAAATCTTCAACTTGATGGACAAAGACAGAAATGGCGAAATCAGCTTGGAAGAGTTCAGAGAGGGCTCGAAAGTAGATCCGTCAATTATTGGGGCTTTGAATTTATATGACGGTTTGGTCTGATGTCAAATACTCTTCGAAGTTGATGCGTGCTCAAGTTTTATTCATTTTGGTTGGTTGATGAACTGTTTGTGTTCTAATCTTATTGATGGAATGATCTTTACAGTTTTTGTTCAGGGAATTATTTCAGTTTTACTAATTTTATCAATCGTTTTCTGTTTGTATTTTATTGTCATATTTCATTTATTTTCTTAAAGTAGTAGAACGAACACAAAAGCTAAATATTTCAATTGCAACACATCAGTCATAAAAACGTTATTTGAGCCTAGGCACTCGCTAGATACGTTCAGCTGTCCAAATAGCTCCTCTGCATGTAACTTTGATCGCTTCAGTTAGAAGCCAGTATGGAACAGCGCTCTCTGCGTCATGTTGGATTGCAGTATCTAAATGTTCTAATTCCTCGTCTCTGAAATTCTTGATTGTCTCTTTCAAGTCAGAGAGCTCTTTAGATGTTCCTCTATTCACAGTTCCACCAGCCTCCTCGTCAATTGTGTCTGAATCAAATTGATTGGCTAGTACTCTTAATTGTTCGTTATAATGACCACCAATAACAGTTTCAACCGCAACTGTACAAGCCATAGCAGCTTCCTTACCAATCAATGCTGTTCCAACCCCAAGTCCAAAAGCACCCAACTTCCATAACGGTGTGATCAATGAAGGTCTGACTCTTCTTTCGACTTGCAACTTATTGAACGTATTGTGATGATGAATTTCCTGCTCCCACATATGTTTCAAAACTGGTCTTAGTTGCGGATTTTTACCTGCTAATACAAAGTACTGTCCAGCATAAATATAATCAGCACCCAATTCACCAGCTTGATCAACTCGGATGACTCTTTCTAAATATGCATTTTGAGCTTCTGACAGTGGTTTATGGGTAGCAATTTTCTTCTTGTCCACTGATGAGTTTTGTTCGTTGGGCGTTTCAGATTGTAGTCTTGAAAGTACCGAAAATTTGGCAGTTAGGGATCTATTTATTTGGGCTTTAGTAGTTCTCGACAACATGATGCTAATTAGCTATACTTAAAAAGAACGAGTTTATCTTCTTGAACACTCAACGTGTAACTAAAACATCTAACGATGATTTTTATTTTGACCGGAAATAAAGAATTAGGCATTTTCCACATTTGGCACTTTTTACAACAAAAATATTAACAAAATTTATAGCTTCTCGAAATCAATGCAAAAAAAACAAAAAGACACGAAAAAATTCACAATTCAGAAGTTTTGAATTATAAATATCACTAATCAGCAGAATTATCCAACACCATATAGAACTAATAAACAAAAACATGCAAATTAAATTTAAAAAAAATACTAAAAATATTGTACCAGAATATCACAAATTCTTTCTAGACTTAGAAGGTACCACATATTGATGAAGATTTTGTCGATGAGGCACTAGATCATTGACTGTAAGAAACTTGTTGATGAATTAGATTTTCTGAAAATCTCAAACATCTGAATACCAATCTCAAATGGCAGCTCTTGCGTATCCCTTGAGTTCGTAACTGGTTTGTTTTCATTTTTAACAACTCTCAGATGTCTTAAAGAACTATTAGAAACGTCTTTGATATAACACCACTCAATTTTGAATGACCCTTTCCATCTGGTCTTTTCAAACCATATTTCACTGCTCGTGTCATAATTTAATTCGCTTGTCATTTCTGCAAGACCACAAAAACTTCCTGAACTATTCACCGAAAAGAATAAGTAAACCTTCTCACCAGGTAGTTTTGTTTTGAAGGCTTTATTTAGTCTGTTATTGCCCAGATCTGTTGACGACCAAATCTTGTGTAAAAACGATGATCTGATATCTAGCTCATTGTAAGATTTAATGACAAAGAATTTAGAACCCATTGGTATAGTCAGTGACTTTGGTGATAAGATTAGCAGTTTTTTATATTCGGTACTTAGAGGAGATGTGGTGGTGCTAATGATCAGTGGACTAACGTGATTTGGATCTGTAGGAGGTGTAGCGAATGAAGAAGTGGCTAGACCAGAGTTGCTGCTATCATATGACGACCAGCTTGAATCATTAGAATGAACTTTATTGTAAGAGTAATTGCTGTAGTCAATACTGTTTGGCATTGTTGGTAGCCACGTTGATTTTGTTAGATTAAAATTTGAGTTCAGCTTCAAACCAGGCTTAATTGAAGGTTTGCTGATAAGGCAATTGTTGTGGTTCAGCTCAAACAATGAACTGCTGCCAAAATCAGTGTATTTATTTTTGAGTATTGCTACGCAATTGCTACATGGAGAGTAACCTTCAAAATAGTGAAAGCACTGTTCACAGACTTTGCCTCTAGTCAGATCATAGCCTAAATCATTACGTAAATCAAAAGCAGCTGGTTTATAACTCGATTCGTTCAATTTGAAGTCCATCTTAAACACTTCAAACACTCCCAACTTGAAAAAAGAATAAAGTAAAATGGAGAAACTGGATTCTCAACAGTTTAAATACTTTTTCATTAACCGCTAAGATGATTGTAGCTGCCATTTACATACGGGCAAACCAGATAATGAAACTAAAAATTATTATCACCACAAACAAAAAACATTATCTAAATATACTAATGAGCAATCAGCAATAGACTTGTTTAAGGGCATATGTCGCTGTCTTTCATTGTATTTTTGCTCACAGGTACATGCTTTTGCCAGTCGTTCACCAGCGTTAACAACCGAATACCGATGAGCTTATACAGCGATTTAAAAACATATGCACATTTGATTGATATAGCGTAAGTACACTCTATGTCAACGTTGTGCCAAACGTGTACTAACAGTTTCTCTTGAAATAGGTATTGTATTTCACCCTTTTCCAAAATACAGCCGCCTTTTATATGCGACGATGCTTGCAATGAATTTCCAAATACAAATATTGTCTTTCAGTGGACATCTGACGACTTTTACTTCATCAGTAGAGGAATTGAGATAGATGATTTCGAGACCACTGGGTACATTGCGATCAATCATGACCTGAAAGTGATACTAGTTATACTAAGAGGTACAAGATCTTTCAAGGACACTATTATCGATATCAATACAGACATGACATCGTACTCTAATTTGTTGAATAAGCACTTGAAAAATTGTAATTTATTGACTGGTGGGCTATGCAAGGTTCACAGAGGCTTCAACAAAAGTTTCAAAAGAACTTGGTTGAAAATCGAGTCTGTTTTGCTGGATCAAATTCAGCTGTACAAAAATTATAAGATATTGAATATGGGACACTCTCTGGGAGCTGCTATATCAGTGTTGATATCATTGCATTTGATTGATTTGGGTTACGCTGAAAACTTGTACGTTGTTTCAATGGGACAACCAATCATTGGAAACGAATTCTTTGCAAAATTCCTAAACCACTATTTCAATACGCATGATTTGAACTTGAATAACCGAAAAATGTTAAGAATAACTCATAAAAATGATCCAATTACAAACCTCCCATATTCAACTGACCCGTCAAATCTCTATCATCAATCATCTTCTGAAATATTTATAAGTACGATTGGAGCGTTTCCTAACGCTGAAGACGTTTTTATATGTGAAGGCGATCAAGATTTAAATTGCTCGTACGGACAGACTCTTATTCACGATAATAGCGAACATCTAAACTATTTTAGAACTATGGGAAAATGCGGTTTCAGAATATGAAACTAGAATTCAGATACTACCAAAGAAAATATCAAATAGCTAAATATATAAAATTAAATGCGGTTCAGGTTATCTTCTTGAAAACTTGAATTTGGGAGTATCACTACTGTCATCATCATCATCATTATTATTGTTTACATGATTTGAATTCTCGACTCTAAATTTTGAGTTCCTGAATGATTCTGAGACAGATTTATATGTGCTAGGTTGGAATATTTTCTCCGTAAATTGTTGATTATTTTCTGCAACCGAAGTGCTGAAGTTTGCGCTCTCCTTTTCATTGTCTGGCTCTTGTTCATCTTCAGAATTAACAAAAAGACAATTTTCTCGTCTCGGTTGCCGATTATTTTCGGATAATATTGACGTTCTAGAAATCGTTGGTTGATGTCTGAATGAAAAGGTTTCAGATTTTGATTTTTCATGTTCACTCTCAATATCTGTTTTGTGGTTTTTACTATTTTGAAAATTATTAATACCTTGAACCATTAATTCATCGTTCTTATCTCTTAGTGATTGGTTTACATTAGGATCATACTGTACCAACGAAATGTATTCCCTAGTTACTAAAAAGCTTTTGTTCAGGTCATAATTTTTCATATTTTTTGATGTATTTTTAACGAATTTCTTAAAGTTTTTGCGGTTATTCCACTTTGGATCCCATGTAGCTGACTGAACAGACTCTAGATTCGCAGATTTTGGCTTCCTCAAAGGTATATCTACCTTTTCAACAACTGATAAGTTTTTTAATGTAGATATCACTTCAAGTGATAAATTGCTATGCTCGGGACCATATGAATCATTTAATCGGTCAACTTCAAATTTTTTAGCATCCTTCATGACTTCAATAAAAGACTTCTTTGTAATTTCTGAGATTGGTGTCTCGTGCTTTCTTTCTTCAACATTTCTGTCATCTTCTTCTTTTTCCTTGTCCTTTATGTCAGATTCTTTGTTCTCTTTTGCTTTTTCCCTATCATCAATTTCTTCAGACATTGGTTTTGGAAATTTCGTTTTCAAAATATCTTTACGATCAATTTTATCGTTCAAGCGATCCTTTGCATCTTCGGTACATTGCTTTTTAGTTTCTAAGAAGGCTTCAGTGGGAATAGTGTGTTTCCTAAGTTCTGCTGGGGCAAATTCTCTCTCTGTTAATGGATTTGACAACTCTTCTATCTTCCCTCTCTCAGCGAACCGTTTTTTAAAATCATCTAACCTGCGTTGCCTTGGTGGTTGAAATTTTTGTTGTTTTGCATCCATTGGATCCACAACCCTCTGCGACTGTGCTTCGTCTTTAACTTTATCAGCAAAAAAAGCTAAACTATCCAATGGTTCCACTTGAGATCTATTATATTTTCTTCTCTTGTAGGTTGGTTCAACAGTATGCATTGTAGAAGACACTGACGTTTTCCGAGCTCTTTTTTTTGAAATCGAGCTAATATTTAGATCTTTCACTGCATCAAAAATATCCTCAACTGTCGTCAAGTAAATTGCAAGCTTTTTGCTTGCCTCATTGATCATTAGAAGATCCTCTGTAACCTCTTCATCTCTTAGATCATCTGGCTTTAGATAAACGGAATTCATTAATTGATCTTTATTGACACGTTCATCATGCTTTTGTAATTTAACAAGAACAATTTTCTTTAAATCCTTTGAGTTTTCCTTAACAAATGAGCAAAAATCGTCACTTATTGACCTTACACCTTGAGAATCTTTAAGGTTAAATATTAACGCTGTTCCCTTTGCCTGTTCTATAGCATAACTCAAGGAGCTGAATTGATTCTGATCGCAAAAGAAAAAAGTCCAGCCGCTGAAAAAGCTTGACCTTTCAGCATTCTTTCCAAAACTAGGCTGAACTAAGTAATCATTAACACTCAAAAATGAGGCATTGAATTGTGTATGTAGAGTATCTTTTCGCGATATCAGGCCCAGCACATATGATTCTTTAACAATCGGGATACCTTTAATTAAAGCGAGTAGCATTTTATTTGAGTAAGAATCATACTTATCTTGAGACAGGACAAAATGGGACGTTGTTTTTGTTAGATCTTTTGCAAAGCTTATATCTAGCTCCCTCAATGGTTGTTGGTAAATGGATAAGATATTTGGTATCTTTAGCATTGGTGCTTTCTGTAATAAAGTTACTTTGACTGCTTTTTTTAGGCCTAATAGTATCTCAGTTGAGTCATCAATTGTTAATACTATTGGACTGAGCTTGCAGTCTTTATATGTCTGGCCGTTGATCTGAGCTGATTTACCTTTTATTGTGATCGACAATTTAGACTGTAGCACGTTAGTTATAAAATCTGTCTCATATCAGTAAAATATTACGTACTGGAATCTCATCGCTGTTACGAGTAACTTTCAATTCAAGATGATTTTTTGATGTAGATGCTTTATTTATGTAATAATTGCTATCTTTAGCTCTTCCTACGGTGTAAACAATGCTTGGTGCTAATAATGATGAGACGGTTACGCTTTGTAATGTTTCGTCATCTACATAGCTGTATGAGATAATCCACATTATCAGCGACCAGTTCAGCTCTTTGATAGTAATTACTGTTAATAATGAAAACCACTATATAATTTTTGAATCTAATGATTATATAACATATTATGTAATTATAATAATATGGTAAGGGAAACATAATAAGACTTGATCAGATAAAACTACCAGAGATTACTCACTGAAAAGACCTTTCCTACCCTCTCAAGTCAGGCTCTGCTTAAAATATAAACTGGGGTCATTTCTTGTTGCATTTGTAAAAATGTTGGTTCTTTATTGATTCTTCAATATACAATAATATACAAAGCCCGTCAGCAGAGCGTAGCATGAGAAACAATCAATCTCTTGTTGGACTTCTTTCTCTTTCGTCTTTCAGTCTATCATCCTCTTTCAGTTTGTCTCCAATGATACGGTCTTTGGAAATATTCTTGACAAAAGCAAAATCAACAGCAAGGATCTTTCCAAGTAATTGCTCTCCATTACCTTGGTTCACAGCAGCTTGAGCTTCTTCTAGTTTCCCATATTCAATCAGAGCATATCCCTTTAAATAATTAGTACCACTTAGATGGACTCTGGAAGGGATGTGTGGTTACTCACTTTAACATATCCCGTTTGTCTATCCAAGTTCAAATGAAGATTCTTGACTTTTCCGAACTCAAGAAAGAATTCAGAGACATCTTCCTCGGTTGCTTCTTCATGTACATTCAATGCTATAATGACATATCCTTCAACAGCTATGTTGCATTAGTATAACTGTTTCGTTTGCGTTTGGAAAATAGATTCACACTACATTTCAATATTGGTACACCATCTTGAGTTTGGGGCTCATTAGCTTAATCGTTAGAAATTTCACTGGAAAGCTTGAAATCAGAACCAAGTACGTACAGTCTACCTCCATCTGATCTACCATATTTATAAAACAATTTAATTTTTTGCGACACTTCACCAAATACTAAACTGATAATGTTTGTTTCAGACAGCAGAAACTGATTTTTTTCCATAAAACAGACGGCCTGGTATGGACAACATTATATCATGAATCTCAAACAATATAAACAATTACGCTAATAATCTTTAAAGACATTTAGAATTAAGAAAAATTATCTATATACAGTAAAGTTAAAAAATGTGGGCGTGAATTTTTCTATTCATACCCATTGAGACTCAGCATTCCCCCGTTATTACTATGTCTTGAGAAATAATCAAAATCAATGCTTACAGCAGTTCCGAGCAGCACAGCTCTTTGATCCAAAGTCATTGGGCCACCAATTTTGGGATACAGATCGCCTAGACCTGCAAACGATTCGGGATCCGTTCTCATAATATAAACACCAGTGTCTGTAAATAGCTCTCTACCTAACCCAACCCAGTTTCTATCCACAGAGCCAATAACATTTTGTTGTTCATCTTTGACTGCAAACTCAAATGACAAAAAAGGAGCATCAACCGCACCAAATTGGGCAAAGGTTTCGTCTCTGATATCTCTGAATGAATCGGCCTTGAATAGATTATAGCGTCTTCTCCATAAATGCCAACTTTGTATACTTTCTCCAATAATCACTCCATCCTGATTACTATCTGGATTCTGAAGGTTTGGCAAAATTGATTTAATATGTGAGTTTATGAAACTGAACGGTCTTTTTATGGTCATTAACAAATTTCCATAATTGTCGAACACATCGACAGTGAAAGGTCTGTGCAATCTATAGATTTGTCTCATCACAGTTTTCATAATACCAAAATCTCTCTCCATCATATATCCTAGCTGATTTCCTATTGGATCATATATTGTGTACTTATTAGCCTGCTCAAATCCTAAAAACACATTCATCATCTCCAATTTTCTTTCAATTACTAATGTGGGTTGTAACAGTATCGAAGCAATTGGATCTTGCAATCCAATCAATCCATTAGAATTAAGCGGATACTCGTATGCTATTGATGGGGACGACGGTTCGTGATAACTTGCTTGTTGGTACCCATCATCCTGCTCTTGTTGTATCGTGGGATTAAACCGTCTTGTTGCTTTTCTTCCTTTTGGTTGATATCTAGGTAAAGGAGAGTAAAATCTAACACTTCTAATAAGTTTCAATTCTTTTGATAATTGTCTCGATAGAAACATTTCTATTCTAGTTCACTGCTATTCTGTCGTTCATTTTTTTGAACTGTTTTAGATGGCAAACTTCGTTTGAATTCCAGATCGCA
>JAJMCJ010000087.1:0-35924 GCA_030572875.1 Wickerhamomyces kurtzmanii | reverse complement strand
GTTGTTGTTGTTGTTGTTGTTGTTGTTGTTGTTGTTGTTGTTGTTGTTGTTGTTGGCCATTGTTAGGTTGCAAGTTGTTGTATTGAGAATATGGATCATTTGTTTGTGGCTGTTGAGGTTTCTGTATAGCTCCAACCTGAGGGGGGTGCGTGAGTTGTGCACCTTGGTTTGGCCAGTTTTGTTCAAATACAATGTTCGAATTTGTATCAGGACGAGAGGTTGTACCCATTGGTGTAGTGACTCTAATTGGATTCGGATCAGATGGATCTAATGAACATTCGATTCTATAACCAGGTGGTAAAAAAGTGTTGAACCCTTGAATTAAGTTTGGATGACCTCTAAATAAGGTGGAAACACGATCAATGACACCTGGTGTATCAATGGACTGACTCTTAAAGTCTTTCATAATATCCAAAAAATGATTATAGACGTCAGGACGATTTTGAAACTGAACTTTGACTTGGTCTAAATAAGACAAAGCATCTTTAACGTTCAATGGTCTATAAACAGACATCTGTTGAGGTGGTGGAGGTTGTGATGGTTGACTCTGTGGTTGAGACTGTTGTGAAGACGTTTGCTGAATCGGTTGAGACGTAGGTTCAGCCGATTTTGGAGCTCTTTGTTGTGAATTCGATGAGTCCTAAAGTTATCCAGTCAGTAAAAGGATCCAAAGAGTTTTTGCTATAAATTTCAATACATACATGATGAACTTGGTGCTGCGATGGGTTGTTTAGACCGGGAATCGAAAAGTTATGACCAGATTGTTGATTACCAGACCCCAAGCCTGGGAGCGAAGGTAAGGAAAAAAAATTCAAATTGCCTGTAGCAGATGTTAGTAAAATCGAATGAAATATTCCTATTCGCGTATTAGTTCCAAAAATGTATCCAGCTTGGGCTGTATCTAATTGAAAAAGAATACAGAAGTATCTTGAAAGCTACTGATACGTAGACACACAACCTGGAATATTGTAGAACACAATAGCAAAATTCACTAAAACACATACCAGACTCTAAAGTGGAAGGAGGTGGTAAGACAGGTGGTCCTTGGCGACTGCAATGTGTTAGTAATTCTGTTCTCTTAAGTAAAAAATAACCTAAACCTATACATACTGGAAAGACTGAATACCCGGTCTATTAGTGTTGTCGGACTGTTCCTGCGAACCTTTCCAGGGATCCTGATTAGACATTTTTAGTCAAATAAAGTGAAAAAAGCTGAAAAGACTGGTTTATAACTTTTCTCTGATTAATGAAAAAATTCAAACAATAACTGTGTTTAAATTTTTTGGGCTGTTGTTGTTTGAGTCGATGTTTCTGTTTTTATTTCTTAATCAAAAGTGGATTGAAGAATAAGGAAAATCGACAGATAAACTTTTTTTCCAAAAAAACTCGTACGCTTCAAATTTAAAAAAGCAAATGTTCAAGAATTATAGTTTTATAATAGTACTCCAGCTTCTTTTCCCACAAAAACAAACTTCTGTGTTTCTTTATCTACTTAGTGTATTGTTGGTTTCTTGTAAATAAAAGAAAACTGGAATTAAAACACCATCGGCGGCACAGAGAAAAGAGCAAAACCATCGTTCCATAACCAGAATACCTTTTTTTTCAAAAACGTTGGTTAAAACAGAAAATAATCCATGGAGTCGTACAAAAACTAGAGTAAGATTGAACAAGAAATAAATACGCAAAATGAATGCTCCAGATCGTTTTGAGCTATTTATTCTACCAGATGGTGTACCTAAGTATGTATCCCTTTTTTACGGCGTTTTATTACATTTTGAGTACTGACATTCTAGAATTAAAATAACACCAGATTCAAGAATTCCAAACGCAGCTATAATCAAATTTGAGAAAGAAGACCATACACTGGGTAACTTGTTAAGAGCTCAACTTCTGGAAGACCCAAAAGTTCTGTTTGCAGCTTATAAGGTAGAGCATCCGCTGTTTGCGAACTTCGTAATGAGAATACAAACCGAAGAAAACTATTCCCCAAAAGAAGCTTTAAGAAATGCGTGTAATAATATAATTTCTCAGTTAGGTTCCATAAGAGATAAGTTCCAGGCTGAGTGGGACTTAAAATCTTATGCTGCCAATGATGATGAATACTGACTACAATCAGATATATTTACATTATATGTTCTTCGGCATTTTCAAAATTCTGTGTTTTCTAAAACTTAGTTGTCCCTGTGTATTTTATCAAGTTATAAAATTTTTTGTATATTATTAGTAAAGGAATTTTTTTATTATGAGTGAAAAGTTTCGTAGTTGAATTCAAATCATACAAGAGAAATTAAAGGTGAAAACATAACCAATTTTATTTTTATGAGAAAAATATTATTAAAGAAAGAATCATCAAACAGTAATATGAATTGTTAATTCATATATATAATTAAATTAAGGATATCAATGAACCTTATAATTCTAGAAAATGGGTGTGATAATGATAAATCAGATAATTTATCTTATATAAACTAATAGTACATGAAATCTAAGTAAACAATTGTAAATAAGCATCAAAACAAAATTGAACTCTTGACATAAAAACCACACTCATAAAACTAGATGAGAAAATTACATCATAACTTTGACGAAGAAGTAAAACTCTTTTCACCGCCAACGAAATTATTGTCATTTACTACACCTTACTTTTAAGGGCCTCTTTAATCATTGAGAATTTTTCTTGAAATCCAACATCAATTTGCACACCTGGAATGTTACCGTATCTTAATGCATCAGCAAGTGAATAAGTTTCTGCTGTACGATTTGGAGAAATATACGTAATCACAGAACCATTTTCAGAGATACATATTTTGTGATGATCTCTAAAATTGAACTGAAAAGCTCCATTACTCAATTCAAACATAACATAAGGGTCATAACGACTATATCTTCTTAAAAATATATCATCTTTTTTATCAAACATTTCTTCATCTTCGTTTGAAACTTTGCACAGATTTGTTTTCATATATTTTGCAAAAAAATCAACAATTTCCATCTGTTTTGTTAATTCATATGGAATGCTATTGACTTTGTAATGATTTGCAATCCAACCTTCACTTTGATCATTTATAATGTACCAAAACTCGTCAGTATATGCCAATCTTAAAATAGTATTTCCATTATTGAATAAAACACCAATATCATCTGTAGATAATTGATATGAAAAACCATGTTTATTTGAATAGTCAACCCATTTACTAATTAAAACTGGTTTTTGTAGTTCTGGAGCATCATTTCCTCTAACAGATCTCATTCTTGATTGTCTTTCACTAATCGAAATTCCGTTCAATGTATTGACACACTCATGTGTCAAAATTTTATCAGAAACCTCCGTATTTGTTACAACTTTGGAGCTTAATGTTGAAAAATTACTGTTTTCAACTCTTCTTGCTTTTCCCAATTTTGATGTAATATTGTCATCCAATTTTCTTGAATTCTTTGATGGATCTGTAATCATCATCTCTTTGTATTTATTTTTAGTATTTCCTGGTGATAATGATTGTGGTAAAATTGCTTTAGGTTTCTCAGATTCTAAATCTGTCTTTAAAATCTCAACAGGATTTTTTGTAAAGTGATTAACTAGGCCCGAGCTTCTTTTGGTATTGATAAAGTTAATGTTTGATTGTCTTAAATCTAGGTTTGTAAATTCTGGTTTTGATACCAATGATTCCATTGATATACTCTCTGGGTATATTCCCTTAAACCAATCATATTCCAATATTTCATCAATAGTAGGTCTCTTTAGAGGGTTTGTTGATAATAAGTCTTCAATCAAACACTTAGCCTCAGTAGAAATTGGTTTGTCTTCTGGAAAAAAATATTCGCTATTTTTAATTCTTTCATAAATGATTGAAACTTCTTTAGATTGAAAAGGAGGTTTACCAATCAATAAAGCATACATCATAACACCAATTGACCAAATATCAACTTCATAACTATGGCCTGTTAATTTTCCTGTCAAAACTTCAGGAGCAATATAGTTTGGTGTTCCACAAATAGTATATTTTCTATCCTTATCCTCATGTAATACAGCTGCCAAACCAAAATCACCAATTTTTAAATTCATATTTGGATCAAAAAAAATGTTACCCAATTTTAAATCTCTATGGATCACTCTTCTGCTATGCATATATTTAATACCACCTATTATTTGAGTCATGAAAAACCTAACTTCTGGTTCAGATAGTAATTTTCTTTTTTTTAGAAGATCCATTAAAGATTGATTTGGACAAATTTCCAATAATATATATACATTAATATCATCTTCAAAACAATCAATAAACTGAACAATATTTGGATGTTGCATGCTTTTATGAATCTTAATTTCTGACAATAGCTTAGTTTTGGTTTTTTCGTTTTTAATCGAAACTTTTGCAACTGTTTTAGCAGCAAAAATTTTACCACTATCATCTTTAATTTGGAAACAGCGAGCAAAACCACCTTCACCTAAAAACAATCCTCGGTGATAATCTCTGCCACCTCTTGTACGAATCAATGCTGGTGGTGTCTTACACAAGGATGATAATTTCTCTCTTTTCTTTTTTGTCTTGAGATCTTTTTGAGCGTCTAATTTCTTGTCATCAACAAGAACAACTTCATTTTCTTTGTTAACTTTTTTACATTGTTTTAATGGTGTTAACAATTGACCGCTTTGTATGTTATTTGAGCGAGTATTAACTTCTCTTGCTGCTAATGCTTGTAATGGTTGACTACGAACTGCAGCCATTATGAATTTTTGAACTTAAGAACGATATTAATAATAAATTGATAGTGGAAATTTTTATGAACACTTCGTTTTTATCTATTCTGAGGTTTATAACACTTGCTTGGTTCACAAATACCTGAAATCCTACAATTTCACACTTTTTTGGCCACAAAAACAGTTCTTGGATAGTAAACGCCAGACCACAAAAAGAGGAATGAAAAGTTTGAGTGAATGAGACTAAAGGACAATTTAAATAAAGAGCTTCCTAATTAAAGAATTGACTCTTTTCTGAAGTGTGAGACAAATCAAGTTCAAAGAAAAACGGATTGTTATATGTAAAAAGAACAGAGAAAATGAGGTATCCTCAAAAGGATTTTTGTTAAAGATATCTTCTCGAGTTTATTTATTTTTGTTTCTGTGATGATTCTCCCGATCCGGAGAATAGTAAATAATGTACTGGTTGTGAGTGTTTGTGCCGGTTCTTTGTTTATTTGGTATAAATGCTACAATAGAACCATTAAATTTAATTCAAGCTGGCAGTCACTACATAGCATTTGCTTACTGTACTTCTGTTTTTAAACAGTAATCTTTCGTTGAAAATTCTGCTAAATACTGGCATTTATACTTAAAGCTGAACAACTATTCACTGCTGCTGCGTGTACCAATTTGTAAACAAAACCATTTTGAGCACCAAATTGGAAAATATCTAGATTAAGTTAAAGAACAACACATAACTAGCACAACTATCAGAGCTAAGATATTTTTCAAGATAAGCACGTTCATACAAATTGTATCATCTATTATAGCTATATGAATTCAAATTAACTTGTAATCACTCAGTACGACTCTGTTTTATCTTTACACTAGTTATACGTGTCTCGACCATATTGAGGATTAAATTTCATTTCATTTAGTGTGCCTTTACCGTTTACTTTGTAATTTATTATATAATCATATTACCGTAATTTGACAGTTTTACCCTCGGATTATACCACAAAAAGACTTTTTAGAAAAGAAAATCGCGATGCCTGTTTTTCGAATTTAATATATTTTAGTAACTATTCGACCGCTCTTTATTAGTTCAAGATTTACTGAGACAAGACTAAAATAAAGGAAGAAACCCCAGTCTTTATTATCTATGAGAAAGACAATTCCAACTTTTTAAGCTCACCAAAAAAAAGAATTTTAAAAAGTTCTAAACGCTAAGGAATAGGAATTTGTTAGTTTACAACATTGCTTTGCAACGATGAGTTCTGATGAAGATGATGTTGTTCTCGCTCAAAGACAAAGAAGTGAGTGTTTTTTTGCCAATAGTTTTGTTGTATCTGGTCCGTTACTAATAGGTTTACAGAACCCAATATCACTATAAATAATGATTCGGAAGATGATGATGATACTCCACTATCGCAATTGAAAACAACAACAGATAACACTTCTGTTTCAAACGACGATGATTATGGCAGTGACGATTCAATTTCCAACGTTAAGTCAAAGACAACAAAACGTAAAAAGTCTGCTTCTGCACAAGGCCCTAAAAAAGCAAAAAGAGTAAAGAAGGAATCAGATGGTGCTAGCGATAATGATGACAACGAATTCAAAGAGTCCAGTGTAAATGTCGTTAAAAAAAAAGCGGTGCCTAGAAAAAAACAAATAATTACAAAAGACAGCAAGGAAAAAGTAAAGAAAGAAGCGAAGAAAGAAATCAAGAAAGAAGACAAAAGAGGAAGTACACCAGGAGGTAATGATGAAGAGGAACCATCTGACGAATACAAATGGTGGGAAGCTGAACAAGATGATGGAGAGATTAAATGGAATACGTTAGAGCATCGAGGTGTTATCTTTCCTCCAGTATATGAGCCATTGCCCAGTCATGTTAAATTATACTATGACGGTAAGCCAGTTACTTTACCTCCTGATGCGGAAGAGGTTGCTGGCTTTTTTGCTGCGCTTTTGCAATCAGATCATGCTCAAAATCCTGTTTTCCAAAGGAATTTTTTCAGTGATTTCAGAAAAGTACTAGCAGAATCTGGTGGTTGTCACGGTGCTGATATTAGCGAATTTAACAAATGTGATTTCACCAAAATGTTTGATTATTTTGAAATAAAAAAAGAAGAAAAAAAAACTTTAAGTCCATCTGAAAAAAAATTAATAAAAGCTGAAAAGGAGGCTTTGGAAGAGCCATACAAGATCTGTTTATTAGATGGTAGGAAAGAACAGGTTGGTAACTTCAGAATAGAACCTCCAGGTTTATTTAGAGGGCGTGGTGCACATCCAAAAACAGGTAAATTAAAAAGAAGAGTAAAACCTGAAGACGTTGTTTTGAATCTTGGCAAAGATGCTCCAGTTCCTGCTCCGCCATCTGGTCATCAATGGGGTGAAATCAGACATGATAATACAGTATCCTGGTTAGCTATGTGGAGAGAAAATATTTCAAATTCTGTTAAATATGTTAGATTTGCTGCAAATTCTTCATTGAAAGGTATGAGCGATTACAAAAAGTTTGAAAAAGCTAGAGAGCTAAAACTTCATATTGGAGTTATAAGAGATAATTACAGAAAAAATCTAAAAGATGAAAAAATGATAAACCGTCAAATGGCAGTTGCGACTTACCTAATTGATGTTTTTGCCTTAAGAGCTGGTGGTGAGAAATCAGAGGAAGAAGCTGATACTGTTGGTTGTTGTTCTTTGAGATATGAGCATGTTACGCTGAAACCTCCAAATACAGTTATTTTTGATTTTTTGGGGAAAGATTCCATTAGATTTTACCAAGAAGTAGAAGTTGATACTCAAGTTTTCAAAGATTTGAAAATTTTCAAAAAACCTCCAAAAAAACCTGGTGATGATTTATTTGATAGAATAGATCCACCAACGTTAAACAAGCATTTACAGAATTATATGCCTGGTTTGACAGCAAAAGTGTTCCGTACTTATAATGCCTCAAAAACAATGCAAGATCAATTAGATTTAATTTCAAATGAAGGTACAGTTTCTGAGAAAGTTGTTAAATTTAATGCTGCAAACAGAGAGGTTGCAATTTTATGTAATCATCAACGTACTGTTGGTAAAGGTCATGAAGCAAGTGTTCAAAAAACCACTGATAAAATCAAAGAAATGATGTGGCAAAAAATTAGATTGAAAAGAATGATTTTACAGATTGACAAATCGCTGCAAAAGAAAAAACCAAAATATTTCGCAGAAACCGATGATTTAACAAAAGAAGACGAAGCTGCTATTCACAAAAGAATCTTAGAAAGAGAAAGAGAGAAATGGATCAAAAAGTTCCAAAAAGATAATGAAAAGAGGAAGTACGAGAATGAACAACCTTTGTCAGAATCTGATTTGAAAGAAAAACTAAAACTTGTTGATGAGTTGAAAGCAGAATATGCAAAAGAATTGAAATCTGGTAAGCCCGAGTTGAAACCAAACTCAACCATTGAAAAGTTTGAGCTTCAAATTGAGAAACTGGAGCAAAGAATAGAAAATACAGCATTACAGTTAAAGGACAAAGAAGATAATTCTCAGGTTGCATTAAGTACCTCAAAAATTAACTACATTGATCCAAGGTTATCAGTTATGTTTTGTAAGAAATTCAATGTCCCAATTGAAAAAATTTTTACCAAGACTTTAAGAGATAAGTTCAAATGGGCTATTGAATCAACTGAAAAAGATTGGAGGTTTTAGGGTTCAAATGAGCTTGTTCCAAGCTTAGTTCTTCATACTCTTTTGTTTTAGTTCTCCACTCGATTTTCAACTATAAAATCTTCTCACTTTTTTTCAAGAGATTACGCTGATCAGCAATATAATAATTACTTTAAAAAATAAACGAAATAATCTCTCTATCTGTCAGCTCTCATTGTATTATGTAGTATGTAATTTTGACAATCATTACTTTTAATGTCTATTGTTTAGTACTCATTTGGCACTTGAAAATCTGGCTAAATTTGTTGCATAGCTCTTCTTCTCAACCCTTTTTGCTAAAACTGAAATCAGCGACCAGGAAAATTGTGCTGCTGATATCGATTTATTCAACTAACAGAATCATTTTTCATTAGATCACAAAAGCCCTTTCAGATTCACCATTTTATTGGAAATCTCGAGAAGTAAAAATTAAAAAACGCGTAAAAAACGCGTACAAATTGTGCATTGGTTGCATAAAACAGCATATGGGACTCCTTTTATAAACGCATTTTCTTAAAAACTAACTAACGAATCTCTCAAAACTTGTAGCGAAACCTAAGTTCCTGCCATATATATAGGTTTGTACAGCAGATGCAATGGCCCTTTCACAAAGTTTATAGTGCATGAAGTATTCCGAGTTTCAGTGGAACAGAACGAAATAATCTTTCTTCATCTCTTATATATGGCCCGCTTCATCACACTCATCTCAGCACTCCTGTTTTTGCAAGCCAACTAACTCTATTCATTCTTCTAATTCGGGATCTACTTACACTTTTTTCCACTTCCATGAAATCAATTTTGAGCTGAATTATAGTTTTTATTCAAATATATCAAATATGAGACTAACAAACTCGATTCCGATATTTATAACGTTGCTGATACTGGTGTACACTGACTTCGCTTCAGCATCTACAACTACGAGCTTTCCTAAGTTATCATCATCAACAAGTCGCTCTTCATCAACAATAATTTCGCCATCCTCAACGACATCAACATCAATATCAATATCCTCTAATCAGAGCACTGAAAAAACATCAACCTCCTCATCATCCAAGAGCAGTAAGTCAAGTAAGTTACCAAGTGTGACAACAAGCTCAGCAATCAGTTCCACAATAACGAACACCACATCAACGAGTACATCTGCTGAAAGTATAACATTCACACCTATTGTTCCAACAGCTGAAAACCCATATCTTCAGATTGAATCACAGAAAAACGGTACAGTTTTCATGGCAGTTGGGGCAATCTTGGGATTTGCATTATTACTTTTGGCTGTATTTCAATTTGCATTCTTTATGAAATCTTACCAAAACACAATAAGAGAAAAACGGTTAAATGAGAAAAAGGGTCTAAATTATGATCCCAATTTGTTTCCACCAAGCCAAGGATCGCTGTCAAAAAATAACGTTGGAACTTCGATATACTCAATTAACTCGAATTCAAGCACCTTGTTTCTTGGTTCAAATCATTCAATGGATCAGCTGATTTCACCAGCTGGAAGAAGTTTAAGACATGCCTTAATTAATTCAAATAATTCAAGAAATTCGCTGTTTATATCTCCAACAGAGATGTTGTCAAAACCAAACAATAGCTATTTGTCTAATAACATTTCGTCAATGGAATCTCCTATTTCTTCATATAATGATTCATATCCAAACACTCCAACAACGCAGAACAAATTTCAAATGAGTGGTGAAAACTTAAATTCGATGCTTGCCGATAATAGTGAGAGAAATCGTTCAAAGAGAGTCAGTGGGGCTGGTTTATACAATGAGTATCTCAAAATGATTAATAATGAAAGAAACTCAATTAAAAATGAAAGCAAACACACTGGAAATGAAAAGACAAATAGACCCCCAAGTGTTTATCTTGATCAATTATTTGATGGAGAAGAGTCACTTAATGATAGAGATTTTGTAGAAGACAAAGTGTGATTGATCCAATTATAGTTGTTTTTGTTCGCCTGATTCGAAATATGTTAATATAGCCTCTAGGTAAATAAAGTATGCTTGTATAAATATAATTCATATTGTTTAGAAAATTTTGCTACACAGACAACAAGCGGAGTCGTCAAAAAAATTAGTAAAATAATTTAGAGAAATAAGTTTCAAATTCAGATAATAAATATATGTGAATAAATAAATATGAATAAATAAGCAAAAATAAATAAATAATAAATAAAGAAATATGAATAAATAAATAAATAAGAGACAGTCCCCAGTATTCATCTGATTGATTAAGGATTGGACAAGAATCAACGATCAACTTCACCGAAGACTAAATCCATTGTACCAATGATAGCAACTGCATCAGCCAAGAAATTACCTCTTGCAATATGATCAAATGCACCTAAATGGGCAAACCCAGGAGCTCTAATTTTGCAACGATATGGTCTCTCAGTACCATCGCTAATTAAGTAAACACCCATCTCACCTTTTGGGGCTTCAATGGCAGTATAAGTTTCACCTTGAGGAACACAAAAACCTTTAGTGAAAAACAAGAAATGATGAATCAAAGTTTCCATATCTTCTTTCATTTGTGCTTTTGGAGGTGGTGAGATTTTGAAATCTTCAACTTTTACTGGTCCTGCAGGCATATCATTACAGCATTGTACAATTATTCTCAATGATTGTCTAAATTCAGCCATACGGCATAAATAACGATCGTAACAATCACCATTTAAGCCAACAGGCACATCAAAATCAACCAAGTCATAAGCATCGTATGGGCTTGATTTTCTGATATCAAATGGAATACCTGACCCTCTCAACATAACACCAGTTAAAGAATGGTTCAATGCATCTTCTGCAGTTACAATACCAACACCGATTGTTCTTTGTTTCCAAATACGATTATCGGTTAATAACTCTTCAGTTTCATCTAGTCTGTCACCAAACTGTGTGGCCCACATATATATATCATCTAGCATACCTTGAGGTAAATCTTGAGAGACACCGCCTGGTCTAAAGTAAGCAGCATGTAATCTCGCACCAGAAACTCTTTCATAGAATTCCATCAATTTTTCACGCTCTTCAAAACCCCAGAGAAATGGTGTTAAAGCACCAACATCCATCGCATGCGACAAAACGGACATCAGATGATTCAACACTCTTGTGATCTCGCCAAATAATGTTCTTACATATTTCGCTCTAATTGGAACTTCAATATTCAGTAGTTTCTCAGTTGCTAAACAGAAAACCAGTTCATTTGTCATCATGGAAACATAGTCCAGACGATCAAAATAAGGCAGTGCTTGCGTGTAAGTCTTACTTTCAATCAACTTCTCGGTACCTCTGTGTAATAACCCAACATGAGGATCTGCCCTAATTATCTCTTCCCCCTGTAATTCTAAAATCAGTCTTAACACACCATGGGCAGCAGGATGCTGCGGACCAAAATTAACTGTAAAATGTCTGATTTTTGTGTTTTGATGTGCTGCTAGTTCTGAAGAATCCTCATTGATTGTGTTCAGATCTTCTGATATTGTCGTTGGTTGATAGTTACCTAGTGCAGAGTTCACCTCCTCAGGAGGAGTGAACCGGTGTTCGTGATGTGTCTTCGGTGGTAAATAAGCATCGTATTCGCTGTTTCTCAAGCCTGCAAAAGTCGAAAACAAAAACTTCTCGTCAAGTCTTGTTGTTCTTGATATCGATGATATTGAGCGTTTTACTGAATACGAAAGCATTTTATAAAAACGGATTAAAACACAAAAGCGAAAAAATTCAGTATGTTCTAGTTCAATTGAGTATCGCACTGCACCACAAGGATATCTCTATGTTGAATCAAAATGATGTTATAGATCACGAAGTATACGTCTGGTGTTCAAGAACCTCCTTTCAATTGGGACCACTCTCAATTTTTCCTAAACCTCATCACGTGACTCATTTCTTATTTCTCCCCGGAATATATTTCCTGTTCACCTCGAAACACCACTGAGAAGTTGTGCTTATCCTTCTTGCAAACACGAAGTGTTCCATTCTTCTCTCGATCTGACAAGCAAGTGGATCTATACTCAACCATTGGACCAGCTTCCTGCTGCTGTATTCAATACTTCACCAAAACTTCTATGATTATGTAATACATTACTAATACAATATCATCACCAGTATTGAAGAGCCCAGCTTCCCTGCTTTCCCAAAAAAGCTGGGATGGTTCCCATAGTTTGCTTCGCCAGATGCCAGCTACAGACAAGATTCACATCCTGGCTTTGCGGTGTTGTTTCTGTTGTTTCTGTTGTTTAAGTCCTTAATTCCTTCTTCTCCAGTGTTGTTTTTTACTCGGACCAAAACCGGATGTACTGTTACCCTGAGTGTCGGAAAGGAAAAAAATATAAATTCCTTCAATTCGCCACTAACGAGTCCCTTTATTGTCATCAATATAGTATACTATTTTAAATTTAAATACAAACGAAACGAAAAGTAAAGATGGCTAGATCAAGAGGTGGTTCCAGACCAACAGTTTCAAGATCTTCTGCTCCAGTGCAGCACACGAGATCTGCTTCTACTTCAGCAGTTCCAGCCCGTGCTCCACCAGCACAACCAAATCAATATTCGCATCCTCCAGCTGCTCAACAGAAACAGCCAGGTCTTTTCGCCCAGATGGCTTCAACTGCTGCCGGTGTTGCAGTTGGGTCTGCCGTCGGCCACACCCTGGGTGCTGGTCTGACTGGTATGTTTGGAGGTTCGTCCTCTGCACCAGCTGAACAACAGCAACAGGCTCTGGCTCCAGTTGAATCACAAGCATATAATCAAGACCAAGGTAGAGCGTGCGATGTTGATGCCAGAAGTTTTACCAGATGTCTAGAAGAAAACCAAGGCAACATGCAAATATGTGACTACTACTTGCAACAATTAAGAGCTTGTCAAGATGCTGCCCGTCAATATTAGAGTTTTCAAGTATTCAACAATGTCCAGTTTTTTGCTTCAGAATCCGTAGGGAGCGTGGCAACTTTTTTCTTGAATATAAAAATAGAGTAATAACTAAAAAAATTCATTATATATATCACCAATACTGCATATTTAAAGTTCTGTCTTGTTAATATAATAAATTATTCATTCGATCCGGTTTTGTAGGCACTATCAAGCGCAACCTTCCTGGTGTTGACGTTTTCTTCAAAAGCACACAAAATTAAGAGCTTTATGAGTCTTGACGTTTCAGTCGTCAAGCTGAGTATACTCTCAACGAACGAGTAGTGCACGTTTCCAGCTTTCTCGACTGGGGAGGTTTGAAACATTATCCTGTTAGCAAAGGTGCTGACTTGAGAGGTTAAATCCCGATGTATAAAGGGTGTTAAACCAAATTACCATAGAAACTCCTCATTAGGAAAAATGTAAGCAATGGCAAGTATAAACCATTTTTCTTAAAAACATCAAGATTTACTAAATTGCAAGCATAAATATAAATAGATTGCTATATCTGATTAGTATTGTTGCATTCCCTTTTTCAAAAATATTCAACTCAACAAACACCTGAATTGAAATTTGAAAATCTTTTGTTTGTGTCTCTCTACGCTACTACTTACTATATTGCAACACTTCTAAAGTTAACAGTCATGTCTTTAAGATCAGCAAGATCTCTGCCAACTCTGAGGCTACTGTACCAACAAACTGCTCTCCCTAAAACAAATGTGAAGGCTATGAACCAGTTCTCTACAGCATCAACAAAATACAACCTGATAGTCCCTAATATACCAGAAAATCAGACGACAATATCAAATAATCAAACAAAGAGCTTGAACATCTTTAAGAGATATGTTCATCAAACTTCCAAGAAAAATCAGACAAACTTGCTGAACTCGAATCAGTCGGGCTTTCAGTTGATGAGCTTGAACTCACTGAAAAGTGAATGTCGTAAACGTGGTTTGAAAGTTTCAGGGCGCAAAGCGGAACTTATCTCGAGAATTGCAAATCATGAGAGCTGTATGTCTATTGATAACAGCAACAGTTCAAAGAATTTCTCGACGTCTTCATACAAGATGGCAAAAGGAGACGCAGCAACTGTTGATAACATAAAGGCCCCAGTATATCTTGATGATCTCACTGTAGATGATGATTATATCACCCAGATTCCAACACTCTCAGGAAACTCAAATAAGAAAACGATCACGAAACTTGAAAAGAAACTCCAGGAAAACATTAATCCAAATGAACAAATTGTCTCAAAAGCAGATGGCTCAGAATCAAACATTTTTGAACAAGGTTCAGTATCAGAACCAATAATTGAAAACGCTTCCATAAACGAAAACTTGCCATCTGACCTCAAGTTGGAAAAGGAACCCAAATCTATCAAAGAAGAATCATCGTTATCAAAGTCATCGTTGGAGGATCTAAAACCAACTAAACTATACTCAAATGAATACAAAACTAGTTTTGAGACTAGTATAATTGATAGTAATAACTCCAAAGTTAACAACCTGGACATTTTGAACTTTCGTGAAGAATCCAAACAAGATCAAGAATACAAATATGATGATTCAAAAGTCTCAAATAGTGAGAAAACTTTTTTCGCTAGTTTCGCAACTGCCGTTGGTGCCTGGTGGTTATTTAAACCAAAGAACAAAAAGTAAGAGACATTAGTACTTGTTTTTTGTTGACAATGGCCCTCTATACGTTGAAAATTTGGTTGCTATTTTAGGCAAGCCATTTCTATAGCTCGTACTTATATAACTCGGTGCACATGATTTCTCTTTATATTTTTCCTATTTATTTATTTATGTCATTCTGAATAGCAGGTGAAACTATGACACTTTTGTAAACAGGTAAACACACACCTTAACGAGAACTAAACCTGTGAGTTTTTTTCCTAAGGAGCTTATCCAACACAATCTCGATCAAAAGCCAACGATAGATAACAGAAAAAAACTTCAGTGTCTATACATTATATGTCGACATGCGTCGGACTTAGATTACGACGCGTCTATGTCAAATGTGAGACCAAAAACAAAGAAAAGGTTCAGTTTTCTGACGTATCAACGATGCTTTAAAATTTTCAGAAACAGAAATTTGCTAGTAAGATACAGGTAACGTAATTAACTCTTTAAATGGACTTTTTTTAAAACTGATTTATATTCTACCTAAGAAAAACTACATATTAAATCTCTCTCGACCATGCAGCATATAGATAATAATATTCAAAACATAAAGTTGCTTTCTTTCATAAACTACATAAACCTTGAAACCACTGGAAATAACCCTAATCTTTGTCGTTGAAGTGATTGATTTGAAAACCGTTGAAGTTAATCAAATTTAAGCTTTGAAAACAGGGTGTGAAACCTTGCCCGAAACCGGAGTTTTTTTGATCTGAACCATCATCAAAATTAAGTCTAGTGAGCTTTCTTTGTATATAAACCTAACAATTCCGATCCAAATTTATTACCATACTATTTATTTAATGTAAACACGCTAAGAAAATGATGATTCATTTGAAGAAATACAAACATATTCTGATATCGCAAACGTTTTTCCATACACTATCATCTTCGTCAAAATCGATTATCGAGATACCTTCAGGTCTAACATTGTATCAAATTTTAGATCTAAATTCTACAAATTCAACAAAGAAAGAGATCAAACTGAATTTTAAAAAGCTTTCTAAGAAATACCATCCTGATTTGAACTTGATTAACATCAAATCGCAAAGTGATAAAGAAATCATATATAGCAATTTTAAGAAGGTTTTGGGTTCATACGAGGTTCTTTCAGATGATCAAAAACGAAAACAGTATGATTTATCGATAGGGCTAGGTCGGAATAGTAATGTGGAATTAAGTGCTAGACAATCAGGTTCATACTATACGCAAGGTGGTTTAAATGTTTCACGAGCAAAGAAATATGCCACCCAGTCAGCAAACTACAGACCTTCATCTAAATACTCGAATTTTCAACAACCGTATTCATCGGGGTCTAATTACGATGTTCCACATTTTGATTATGATAAACACTTGAAAGCTCAGTTGAATTTTGAAAGGAGAATGATTCAGAAAAAAATCTCAAGTATCAATAGATTCAATCAAACTAGTGATAATAACACTATAAACTCAAAGAAATATGAGAAAAAAAGTACTTCTATAAACGATGAAATAAACTACGTTATGAATCTAAATAGGTTTGGCATGAAGTACAAGGATTCTGCTAGTGATCTTCATAATCAGAAAACTGGTGATGGAAACGGCCAGGGGAATTTGAATGTTATCTGGGTAATGAGTTCCATAGGGTTGATTTGTTTTAGTAGTTCGGTTTTTTTGAATATTTAATGGTTCGATTCTTAGAAAGAGTCTGTGTATATTGTAATGATTTAATGAGAGTCTATAAGAATAATCGTAAATATTACCGAACTAGGAAAAATATCAGATATGCATAATATTTTCCAAACTTGGAAGTATCGAAATAACCCATAATTACGCCTAAATCACTGTAGATGGAAGTGTAACTGTAACATACTATACATAATAGCTAAAATCATCTGATTCATCTTATAATGATGCAGGTTGCAAATTAAATGTCTCAAAAGCTGATATAAAAGTTAATGAATATCCGTACATATGGCTAGCTCTATGCTTTCAATATTCAAAACTAATTTCACAATACAAATATGACCGACTATACAAAAGATTCCAGAATCATTATTGTGGGTTCTGGTGTCTTTGGCTTGTCTAGTGCTCTACACTTATCAAAAGAAGGATATAAAGACATTACGGTTTTTGACAAACTAGATTTGGAATCATACTCATACTCGCCATTGAAAGGTACGGGAACTGCTAGTGCTGATATTGACAAGACTTTCAGAGCATCTTATAACGACAAATTACACTACTCAAAACTTGCACTTGAAGCCTTAATTGAATGGAGACGATACAATGAGGATTTGCTCAATTTCCCTGCCGATAAATTGTCAAAATTCTCAGATAAAGTTATATTTCATGCTGGGGGTGGCTTGAGATTAGATGACATTCCAGGCAAGTCATCAGAAGAGTTGAAAAATCTCGAAGGATACAGTAAACAAGGATTGGCATCAACGCAAATTGATATCAATGACGAGACCGATTTATTTAGAGCTAAAATCAGTGGTTGGTACTGCAAACTGAAGCCAGTGCAAGATTTAAAAGACAGAGGTAAATCTCCAGTCATTACTGGTACCCTGGACACAACTACAGGTATGATATATGCCAACAGAGCCTGCCTATATGTTAGATACAAATGTGAAGAGAACGGAGTCAAGTTTATATGTGGATCACCAGAAGGTGAACTGGATGACTTCATTACTGAAGAAAATGTTGTCAAAGGAATCAAGACCAAAGACGGGAAAAAACACTTAGCTGACTTGGTGATTTCAGCAGCGGGTCCATGGTCAACATCATTACTTCCAGAACTGGATGGATTACTCGAAGCAACCTCTGGGAATATCGCATTAGTTCGTATTCCTGACGATAGACCTGACTTAATTAAGAAGTACTCTATCAAGAATTTTCCACATTTAACTTGGAAATTGGGCCATTCAAGAGAGAAGGAACATCTAGGCGGATTTGGTCTTTATCCATTAGTAGAACCAGAAAATTACTTGAAGATCATACTCAGACAAACAAAATACACCAATTTCGAAAAGTTACAAGACGGAAGAATCGTGAGTGTTCCAAAACCTGAAAATGCACCATTAACTAAAGCTGCATTATCACAAATCAAGGATTTCTTAATAATTGCTACGCCAGACCTAGTTAAAGCAGGTATCAAAATCGAAACCAGATCTTTTTGGTACACAGATACAGTAAACAACGATTTCCTACTAGATTTCTCCCCAACAAGGAAAAACCTACTAATTTTCACTGGTGGTTCAGGTCATGGATTCAAGTTTTTGCCAGTATTTGGAAAATTCGTTGTTAAGAAAATTGAAAATAAGCCCAGTCCGTATCTTGAGCTATTTAAATGGAGAGATCCAAAAGATTACAAGGACGTTAATAACTTGAAAGAAGGTCCAGACGGACCTCGAGTTTACGACAAACAAGAATTATCATCTGAAGAGGACTTAAAATTCACAAAACAGGATTTGGCCAAAATTGATACCTTAACTTTCTGATTTTCATTCAATTTTTTTGGTTTATTGACCCCTACATTTGACTCTCACAAGTTTAATACTAATAAATGTCCATATATATTCTTAATTGAAGAGTAGTGAAGTGAACATCCAGATTGCGGACGTAACAAATTCCTATTCGGGAATGTAATCCAACAACTAACCTGATCTGGAACCTCAGCCGTACAAGGATAGCTTTAGCGAAAGGATATATATTGAGCCAAATCACTGACACTTCTGGTATGAATCTAATTGATCCACTATTACACTGTCTAAAATATAGTAACGATGTCAAGGTCTTGTACGAAAAATTCAAAAATTGTTATAATTGGTTCCGGTGTTTTTGGTCTAACCAGTGCATTTCATTTATCGAAAGCAGGTTATAAAGACATTACTGTTTTTGACAAATTAGATTTGGAATCATACTCATACTCGCCATTGAAAGGGACAGGAACTGCTAGTGCTGATATTGACAAGACATTTAGAGCATCCTATGACGATCAGTTACATTATTCAAAGTTAGCATTAGAAGCACTAGAGAAATGGAGAGAGTTTAATGATGATATTAAGAATTTGCCGGAAGATAAATTGTCAAAATTCTCAGATACTGTTATTTTTGAAGCAGCTGGTGGTCTAAGATTAGATGATTTTCCAGGAAAATCTCCCGAAGAACTGAGAAGTTTAGCTACTTATGAGGAACAAGGTTTAGAGGCGACACAAATTGATATCAATAACGAGAAAGACCTGTTTAGAGCGAAAGTTACAGGTTGGGAAACAAAACTTGAGCCGGTAAACGATTTGAAAAAAAGAGGTGTTGTTAGTACAGTTACCGGAACTTTGGATACAATCACTGGGTTGATTTATGCTAACAGAGCTTGCTTGTATGTTAGATACAAATGTGAAGAATATGGGGTCAAGTTTGTAACCGGATCACCAGAAGGTGAACTAGATGATTTTATTACTGAAGAAAATGTGGTCAAAGGAATCAAGACCAAAGACGGGAAAAAACACTTAGCTGACTTGGTGATTTCAGCAGCGGGTCCATGGTCGACATCATTACTTCCAGAACTGGATGGGTTGATTGAAGCAACATCTGGTAATGTCGTTTTGATTAAAATTCCAGAAGATAGACCTGACTTAATTAAGAAGTACTCTATCAAGAACTTTCCACTGTTATCTTGGAAATTGGGTCATTCAAGAGAAAAGGAATTCTTAGGTGCTTTTGGTCTCTATCCTTGTATAGAACCGGAGCATTATCTGAAAGTTATCATCAGACAGACAAAGTATACTAACTTTGAGAAATTACCTGATGGAAGAATGGCGAGTGTTCCAAAACCTGCAAGCACTCCGTTGACTAAAGCTGCATTATCACAAGTAAAAGATTTCCTGATGTTAGTTGCTCCTGATTTAGTTAGAGCAGGAGTAGCAGTTGAAACTAGATCATTTTGGTATACGGACTCAGTCAACAATGATTTTCTATTAGATTACTTACCAACGAGAGCGAATTTGTTAGTTTTCACAGGTGGTTCAGGTCATGCATTTAAATTTTTACCAGTATTAGGACAATTTGTTGTCAATAAAATAGAAGGCAAAAATAACTTGTATTTAGACCTCTTCAAATGGAGGGACCCAAATCAGTACAAGGATGTTAACAACTTGAAAGAAGGCCCAGATGGGCCAAGAGTCTATAGCAAACAAGACTTGTCATCCGAAGAAGACCTGAAATTCAGTGAAGATGATTTGAAAAGAATAGAAAACCTGAAATTTTGAATCCCAAGGCCCAAGATTTCCAGGTTTATTTTTTGTTTTATTACGTATAAACAATATAGTTATAAATATAATCAGTATAAAAAGCTAACCGAAAGCCAAAAATATGCTTGAGTATGAAACCGTATGCTGCTTAGTACCTTCATCGTATGATGTGAGATGACTGTCTACGCAGGATCTAATGATACCTGTTCAGATTCATGGAAACCAACGTAACACACCATATTCGATATTGAAATCTACTTATAAAATAATTTGATCATTAAAATGTCCTAGTCCTGATTTAGAAACTCAACCACTTTTGAAACCACAAAATATCTATGTTCTTCCAAAAGTTCATATTCTTCGTTAATAGCTAGAAGACCGTCATGCATACCATTTGGTTCGACCTTGATACAACTTTCATCAATACCAATATCTCTTGCAACTTTCTTACAATCATCAACCAAAACCTCCGACTCTCCAACAATATATAAGACTTTTTCAGGAAAAACGCCTTTCCAATATGACGAATTTGCATTGAATGGGGAAACTTGCGGAGATTTGCGAAGTTCAGCATCAGGACAATATTCTTTTGCCCAGTAATCTAGACACTCAAAGTTCAAGTAATCCTTCGACTCATTTTCAACGTATGAGCCTTGTTTTAGATGAGACTGTAAATCTAGATTGACCCATGGTGAGATTAAAATTGAGGCCGTTGGTTTGTACACTGGGTCGACGTACACAACATGTTCAACATCAGCTTTATGAATATGGGCAAGCAAAGCTAGCACCATATTTCCGCCAGCAGAGTCACCAATAAGGATCACGTTAGTAGCAAAGTCTTTAGTGACCAGATTGTTGTATACAAAAGCTGTTTCTTGTAACTGAGTTGGGTATACTTTCTCAGGAGCTAAGCTGTAGTCAACCATCAGGATAGATAAGCGATTGTTCTTAGCATGTCTGTAAGTAGACATCAAAGTCTCGATCTGGGCTAAAAAAGCAGGCAACACGTAGCCACCTCCATGAATGTAGAATAAAACAGGATCCTCAGGCTGTCTATTTTCAGCCTCTACAATCCACGAAGAGTTAGCCATCCCAAAAGTATATGATTTACCAAAGTTTCTTAAATCTTCCGCCTTCGGGCTTAAGGATTCCAGTAGATCACTTAAATGTTTGGCTTTTAAGCTCCACCTAGCTTGTTTCACAGAGCCCTTGGAGACAACATTGACAAACAAAGTTGCATTCAGCACTTCAGACAGTGACCCTTTTCTAGAAGAACGTCCGTTATAAAGGTGTTTCAAAGAAATAAATAGCAAAGTAAAAGCTGTATAACTTGTTAACAAAATCCAGGGAGGGAAGGGAAAGGGAATCTTAACCAAAACATCTTTAGTACTCACGCAATGGCAACAACGTTAACATAAACCAAATATTTTCAAACATTTTGTGTGTGTGTATGAAATAGATAAGCTTCAAAATATAATGTAAAGAATATTTACGAAACAATAGAAGAATTTCTTCAATATTTATACATTTATGAAGTGGGGTTGTTGTTCATCACATATAGAGAGGGACAGGGTCATGATTGTTATCTGCTTTCACTTGAAACACGAGTATTACAGTTTAACTAATTATTCATATTTTATCATGTTCGTTATCGTCATCGTTATCTGCTTCGCGATCTCTTAAATCGTCATCATCCTCGTAATCGTTGAAATCAAAGGATATCCAGCCCGGCCATCCCAGTTCATCACTTAGTATACCGCGTATCATATCGACCAGAAATTTCTCGACTTTCCCGACATTTCTCAAAATAGAACCGTCTTCGTTATTGATGTACCCGATTTCACTCTCTATCTTGATGTCTCTGAGAATTTCGATTCTCTTGTTGATGTTGTTGGCCTGCTTCTTGATATCTTTTTTCTCAAAATCTATGTCGTTCACGTCGCACAGAAACGAAAGAAAAACTTGCTTTTTCAAGTAAGCCAAGACCACCAGCGAGTGGATCCCAAACTTGGAAAGCTTTAGTTTAACCGGCAACTTGATAAATCCTGGCGATGGGTAGTTCAGAAGCAAGTTGACTTGAATCTCAATGTATGCGTCTCCTTTGTATTCTAGTTCAATTATAAACTGTATGTCGTCATTGCTATCTTCACTATCGCCATTCTGCTCTTCAAAAACGCTGTGTAGATTGCTTTCTTTGTCCTTGGTGTAAACGTCTCGGCCTTTAATTGGGTTTTCAACAGCTGTCTCTTTGTCATCTGCGTTCTCTGACGTCCCATGCTTATTCTCTCTTTTGTTTGAGGCATTAGAAGTATCCTCGTGAGCCCCGTTGTTCTCTTCCTCTTGTTCATAGAACTCAGAAAAAGGATTACATATATGTCGAATAGTCAAATTTGGAGGTATCTCACCCAACGAGAATTTGGTTATGGAAATGTCTGTTAAATAATCTGGCAACTCAAAACTCGATAGCTGTTGGTTCAGAAAATTCTGCAAAAAGTCTGATATTTTGTTGTCCTTAGTCACGTTCGTCCAGTTTATTTCAAACGACATCAAACTCCTTTTATCTTCGCTACAATTGATTTCAACGATCCTCGCCAACTACTGTTTATATATATATATGCTTCATCATCGTATCATCCTTCAACCAATTCTAAACCACCGGGTAACACAATATGATTATCACCTAAACCCAGATTTACGTACTTCTATATATCTTTATATACAATGTTATATCATTGTATATGTTTGTATTCATTAGACTAGCCAGAACTGTTTTCCTTGGTGGATTGGCTTAAATACTGTGCTTATTGCTATCCTCAAAGGCTTATACAAAGAGAGTTACTGGTCTCCGGGGTGTACCTCTCTTTCACCAGAAAAAACTGGAACAAAAGCCTGCTCAAAAGCATAATACACACCAGTATAGAGTGTATATCATAGAATACCATACCCCCCCTAGTCACATATCCAGGAGGATCACTCGAAAGCCAACGATTTAAGCTAAAGCAGAGTAATGCCATGGAAATTATAGAAAAGTCGTGTCCCAACCAGATACCGTTTTCTTCAACATCTAAACGAACTGATGGACCATCACTAAATATTATGTTATTGTATGTTTTGGATCAATGCTTCGAATCCAGCCAAGGCCGTTCTTCTATAGGTCTTTAAGGACTAGGAGGTCGTTTTTTAACCTCTCTAAGGGATCGTTTTCAAATGAACAGAACTATACTGTCAAAAGGACAATGAAGTATGTAATGACAGCACTTCAGTCCATATAGAGTACTATGGTTTACTAATAAGAGTACAGGCATCCACCGGCATTGTTCTTTCAGGTTGTTGCTCAGGTGAACGAGTACTCAGATTTTGTGCCCTATTGCACCGACTCGTTTGTTGATGTGGTAGATGAAGCGACTGATTTGCCCATAAAAGCTGGATTGCGAGTCGGTTTCCAAAAGTTCGACGAAGTTTTCGTGTGTGATTTGGACTGTGAGCTAGCAGAGAACGAGGGTGGTATAGTTGTTGTAAGTTTTTTTGCTGTTTCCCAACCACAACGTAATTAGTAACACTTACCAATAGGCAAAATCAACCACGCATTCGCTGTTCGATAATTTATATACAAAATGGGTAATAACTCCAACTTCAAGAAGAGACTCATGCAACATAGAATTGCAGCTGAACTATAAGTTCAAAAACAGCTTATATAACCATGTCTCATCGATATTCGCTAAAAGTGTTAGTGAACTAGTGATAAGCTCTTTCGACAAACGATGTGCACAATTAAGGAGAAAAGAGAGAAAAAACCTGAAAAAAATCCAAGAGAATTCTGAAAATGCTGAAGGAATTGACGTTGATAGTAAACCAAATTTAAAGGGATAGAGGCAGACAATTAGTGTTAAACCTGTTTGTAGCTTGTTTCATGAAAATGTCTAAATACGGAAATTATCTAGATATGTACAATCCGAACCCCTCGTAATTTATATATTTCAACATCTAACTGGGTTAGAATATAGGAGGCTGTTTCCCTTATAGACTTTACTTTAATTTCAACCAGATTCACCATCGTTATCAAGAAAGCAGGAAATTGTAATGGTCGATCTATTTGATTCCAATGAGCCAGTTGATCCTTGGTCCTTGCCTTCACCTAAACATTCTTGGTCGAGTAAAGACCTCAAAGAACAACATCTGGAGAACACGTTAGATTCTGATAACAATAATAGTGACAATGTGGACAGAGATGCCACGGAAGGAATTGTACAGCACCACGATGATGGAATAAGTGATCCACTATCATCAACCACCTCATCACACCGGGACACAATGAACAATTCTATCTGGGATTCGAACCCAGTCTTAACAGAATCAATAATATCGGAAGAACAAGAGAATAACAATGACAACAGTAGCTTAGATGAATCAGACTCAGATTTTACAACGTGGGCAAACGCAGTTAGGAAATCGTTCAATCCAAGTTCAAGAAACATCATAACAATGAGCGAAATTCCAGAAAAAGAAGGAATATTGTTCAAACACACAAACTATCTAGTTGTTCATTTAATCCCACTACCAGACACAGACTCAACGAACGATAGAAAAGTTGTTAGAAGATATTCTGATTTTGTTTGGCTCTTTGAGACTTTAATCAAAAAATACCCTTTTAGGTTGATTCCCGAATTACCACCTAAGAAGATAGCATCAAATTCAGACTTTACCTTTCTAACAAAGAGATTGAAAGGATTGATTAGATTCATAAATCAAATAATGAAACATCCAATACTGTCGCAAGAAAGTCTGGTGATAATGTTTCTGACTGTCCCTACGGATCTAGCATCATGGAGAAAACAAGCAACCTATGACCAAACTGAGGAGTTTAAAGATAAAATAATATCTCAAAATTTCATTAAAATATATAGCGATGCATTTTTTAAAAAAGTATATCATGATGCAAATGATAATATTAAGGACTGCTTAGAGATTTGGAGCAAATTAAGCATATTAGTCGAAAGATTAGAGAGAAGACAACAGTTGATATCGCTAGATAAGTTAAAATTTACTAAAACTTTGAACGAATTTATGCTTAAAGATACTAAAATCTATTCTGTTGAAAATCACGATATTGATAGTGTCAATAATGGATTGAAAATTGTTGATAAACACATTTCTATTTCAAAGGAATTGAACGATGATGAATCTTTAAACGCTGAAGATTCAATACTTGAGGATTTCAAAAACTTTCAAGATTACTTGAACTCTTTAGGAGGATTATTTGAAAGGTTTGAAAAGTTAGGTGGAAATACAATAATTCCACTCTCCAAAAAAATTGAGTTTAACCAAGCTAGACTACTTGATTTAAATACCAAACCCGATATAAGAGGAGCGGATGTTGAAAAACTAAAATCTCAGATACAAAAAGATAAGAATGAAGTTGAATTTCAGACTAACAGAAACTGGTTAATCAAACAATCTATTTTACATGAAACTGTTTTGTTTCAAGAAACTCAGTATTTGATTACCAAAATTTTTCAAGATTTTTCAACCGATAAATTAAAATATAGTGAACTGCAATCGAATAATTGGACTCATTTGTGTAATTTATTGCAGGATATGCCATTGGCCAGATCTTTGTAATTAGTATATATATATATAGATAGTTAATGTGATTATTCAAATTAGTTCTCTCTTAGCTACAAATACAAATTTCTAAAATCATTTTATATTACACCAACAAAATCCCTAATGTACACTATAAGAAAGAAATTATAATAAGAAAATGAAGACTTAGAATAATTATGCAATTTTTTTATTTGTATTGGTAAAGCCAATACCTTTGACAGTAGCTATAAAATCACCGCTGTCATCGTCATCAACAGGTTTTAAGAATATTTCAGTTCCAAAAACTGTTTTCAAATCTCGTAACAAATAGACAAGATCTTCGTCAATTTGATATTTGGTTATTCTCAATCTTCCAATATCTTCTTTACCAATGCACATGAAAACTAAAGCCAGCTGCAGTTGATTTCTACCTAAGACACCAGATCTTGAAATTTCTTCCAATAATTCAAAAGCAACTTTTTTTCCAATCTCTTCAGGAATTTCACCAGCTGCACCAATATCTTGAGTAAAGAATCTCCAGCCTTTTTTACTTTCTGCAACTAATGTTATACCAAAACCCGGACTTTTACCAGAATTTTCACCTTTCCAAACATCCGCAGTGATATTAACCTCACAATTAGTTGGTCTCAGAACATCTCTTGCGGAATCAATCAATCTATTAACAATAGATGGCGAAACACGAGTACAGTACGCAACTCCTCTGATAGCGCTGATTTTTGGTAACTCCATAGCATGTAAAGTAATCGGTTGAGGAATTAAATGATCAACAATTAAGTGAACCTCACCACCACCCAGAGGAGGTGATCCTCGTTTCAAGGTATGCAGTGCACATTCCCTAACACCAAACTTCTCCATAATAGGCAAGAGACCCCATTTTATACCCTCGATTCCAACATCTTCCTTCGAAGCTGTGATGCCTTTGAATAAAATCGAAAACTTGTTTTTCGAAAAAGGTGCCAGGTACAGCATTGGCTCAACAAAGTAGCCAACTGGTTTGGAATCTGGACAGTTATGTGTATGCGCACCACCAACAATCAACCCCGGTCTGTAAATAATCGTCGTACCAGTGTAAGAAATTTCAATTGACGAACCATTAGTAACTGATTCCATCAACCTCAAAAACGAAACCTCATAGTCTTTGAGACCTGGATTCAAGTCATCGGATCTGATTTTTTCAATTTTAATCGGCTTCCCTGATAGAGTGGACAGTATCAAACGTAATCTAAAGCTTCTGTGACCTTGAAAAGTAATTATTTTAGCTTTAGTAGACATCCTTGTTTCTGTTCAATATTGTATAAAGCGGTTATAAAATTAAAATTTTTTTTCAAGAAAAGATGAGGTGACGTTACCCGGTATCTACATGTGTTGAACGAAAAATTAACTATAAAAGCAAAACAAAATCCAGTATAAAGGGCGATGAGAAATTAGAGATAAATACTGACAAATAAGAGCAATCTCATCTGTTTGAACTCTTCTTTATTTCATTTGATTGCAGAATCTTGTTGTTGTTCGTTGTTGTACCTGTTCATTAGTAAATTTTTTTTTTTTGCTCAGCTCAGCTCAAGGAGAGGATAATAGCGATATACTCTACGACTCATATACAACAACAAACATGAGTGAACCTCCGATAGACACAAGTTCTACACTTCTAGAGTTTAATAGCACCGCGGACCTGAGTTCCTCTATACCATCACCACAGAAACGAGAAGGACCTGTAACAGAGGAATATGAGAATGATCTGAAAAGATTCAAGTCTTCGAATGATTTGAAAAATGAGTATGACTTTTTAGAGTTACCCAAAATCCCAATAATCAATTCAAACCTACAGACGGACAAGCAGAATGAGACCAGTCCAAACTCGTTCATAAACCTGAACTTACCAGATTCACTGTTGAGTACGCCTTCAAATTCAAATGCAAACAACAGCAATGACAATAACAATGGCTTCAACAATGGTTACTCATATAACGGATCGAGTCTGCCAGGGACTGTGTTAGGCACACCAGATATAACTGGATACAGCAAAGACGACATGGCCAACACAAACTATAATAATAACACATCAAAAGAGGCAGTTGCAAAGAAAGCACAACTACCACCGTCGGATCCAGATAAACTGTCAGATGCTCTGTTATCTGCAGGTGTTGATCTGAGACAGGAAGAGCTTTTGCTATCATCCACCACAGTCACTGGATTGCAGAACAGACCAAACAGAATAAACTTCCAGGAACAAATAATCCCAAATACTCCTTTCCTTGATCCGTACCAACTTTCTCTGTTCATGAGAAAGATAGCAAATGAAAATGGGATAAGACAGATGTTTGAGTCACAAACCGATATTTTGAAGCTAGTTTCCAGTGCCTGTGAAGAGTGGATAACTAATATTCTAACAAATGCTACCGTAATATCCAGACATCGAAGAAGAGCTATAAAGTCAAATTTATCAAGAAGAAGTGAAATCACAAAACTATTAAGAGAAATAGCAACAAAGCAAAAGAATCAGGAAGAGAGAAGAGCCCAGAAGAGAATCAGTCTGGGTATCGATTCAGCTTCTGATGAACAAGAGAGAGCAGGTGCTGAAGAGACTTTACACAGAGCTGCAAATGCAACTGCTGCAATGATGACCTCTGGGAAAAAGAAGAAGTACAGTTGGATGACCGGTGGCTCACAAGGTGGAGCTAATGGTAAAACAGCAGGTGCGATCGCTTCAAGAGGCGATAACGGTATACGATATCGAGAAGCAAGAGAGGAGCCTGGCGTTGTTGTTCGAGATTTATTGAATGCATTAGAACATAAAAGAATGGGGGTAGAAAAAACCTTAGTTAAAGGATATGCAAAACTGAAGGATTAAACTAAACAATAGATTAGTTGATTTCAGTTTTCTGTATAGCCGATACGTCTTATTTTGCGTAGGCATCACCCATTCCTAGTGCCAATTTGTATATTAATTAAAATGTATTATAATTTAACAAACTGCTGTAGTTTCCACCACTTGCTGGGAATTGGGATATTGCAACTTTTAAATCTCTTTTGTGATTGTAATAAAAAAAAATTAAAACATGATTTCGCCCAGGATCGAACTGGGGACGTTCTGCGTGTTAAGCAGATGCCATAACCGACTAGACCACGAAACCATTTTAATATTTAAAAAATTACACATAGAGTATTAACTAAAAACTAATGGGAGGAATAGTATGTATGTTCATGTTCTTTTAATATTTTGTGATTTCTGCAGTGATTATTTTCCCAAAATAACCAATCAAACAGATTCCCAATGTACTTTTAGCGTTGATTATTTGTGCTGAGTTTAGTGAAAGAATATTCTGTTTGGCTCTTTGATAAGAATTAATATGAGAAGTGTTGCTCCGACAGCAAATTCATATTCAAAACAAAACAAAAAAAAGTAAACAAATAAACCATATACACCAAACCAAGTAAAAAATCTGTCTCAAAGGAAATACAAGAACATTGTAATATTGAGTGTTTGATGAAAATGGATTTTAATTTATCTGAGTCCCTGACAGCGTTTCAAGCGGCTGATAAAGACCTTTTCAGTATCGACGATCCAGAATCACAGCTCAACGATGTAATTGAAGCTCTAGCTGTATCACCAGAAGCTATTTCAAGAAATGAAATTTTTGAATCATTACAAAACCTGGTTCAGTAGGTTAGCTTTTTATTTTGCTATAGCCATTACTAACAATATGCAGCTCTTTTCCGTCCCTAGATACAAATATTCAGAATCAGCTATCTTATTTGATCTCATCAAGTCTGCACAATCAAGCTGATTATACAATCCAGGTTATAGAGGGCGGTGAAGTAGACATGTTTGAAACACATAAACACTACTTAGAAGCGTATGGATACTTGATGTACTGTCTGTTGACATTCCTCGGATTGGAAGATATCTCGGGTGCTGCATCTTCAACTGGTATGAAGAAACCAACAGTTCAGGCTTTAGAAACTTTCAAGAACAACTGCAAACAACTCGAAAATGCAATGAATGCAATATGCAATGTATTTAAGATTAATTTGGGCAAGTTATTTCAAACTACCCCAGAAAAAGACCTATTCATCAGCTTATTTACAAGACCAATTTATGTATTGATGGAAAATGAACAAAGAGTCAAAGTTCTGTCTTTTAAAATGCACATGTTTAAAGTTATTGCAATGGCAGTTAAATACCATGGACATGCTTCTGCTGCAGAAAGTGCTATTGTTCAAAACCTAACATATTTTGTTCATCTTAATTCAATAATGGCTGAATTACTGCAAATTCTAAGCGATCAGTACGATTATCCCCAATTGACTGAAGATGTCCTAAGAGAAGTCAGCAATAAAGAGTTTAACAGCAATGATAACAACGGTCCAAAACAAATATCAAATTTTATAGTCAAGCTTTCCGAGTTACTTCCTAGACTTGTTATGAAACAGATGACTTTGATTGCACAACTATTAAACAACACTTCATACACATTGAGATGTGCAGTCGTAGAATCGTGTGGAAATATTATTATTGAGATAAGTAAAGATGAAGATGAACTAGACCGTTATAAGAATCAAGTTGAAGGTTTATTAGATTTATTGACAGAGAGATTTTTGGATCAAAATCCTTATGTTAGAACAAAAGCAATCCAAGCATTACTGAAACTATCTGAATTAGAAGTTAAGTTTACAAGAAATCGACAACATTTTATCGAATTAGCTGTTAGAAGTTTGGAAGACAAAAGTTCTTTAGTCCGCCGCAATTCTGTCAAATTGATGTCACGTTTAATACTAACTCATCCGTTTAGCTTATTACATGGAACACAGCTATCTTTGAAAGTTTGGGTTAAAAGATTGGAAGATGCTGAAACAGAACTAGAAGTTTTAGAACCACATATTGGTAATGATACTTTAGCGGTTGTGGAGAAAAATCTAGAAAACAGCTCTGATAATGAAGATGAAGAACCTGTCTCAAGAATTGAAAAAGAAAGTGATACTAACGCAATTTACAAATTGAAACTAACAATTCAGTATTACAGCGATGCAATTAAATTTATTACGGTAGTTCAAAAAGGTGCTGAAATTGCTTCTCAATTGCTTTATTCTAAGAATAGGAACGAAGTATTGGAAACTATGGATTTTTTTGTCTTAGCAGATGCATTTGCTATTGAGAACGCGCAAATCGGAATTCGTAGAATGTTACATCTAGTTTGGATGAAAGGCTCAAACGATGAAGGTACAGGCATTGCAACTCATCTTGTTGAGTGCTATCGTGATTTGTTTTTATTGGCTCCGGACGATGCTTCTGAGATAGAAGCTGCAGCTTATATTGCCAAAAATTTAATATCACTTACATATTCTGCATCAGTTGCTGATTTGGCTTCCCTAGAAAAATTACTATGCCTGATGTACGAATCTGACTTAATTAATGAAACCGTTATCAAAGTCCTATGGCAGATTTATAATTTTCAACAAAGAGAATTTTCTAAGAAACAACGTCGCGGTTCCATAATTATTTTGGGAATGCTGGCTTCAACTGACAATGAAATTGCGTTGAAGGGGCTAGATGCTTTGTTAAATGTTGGTTTGGGTGAAAAAGGTAAAGAAGATTTAGTTTTATCAAAATTTTCATGCATAGCGATACAGAGACTAATTCCAAGCTCTAAGAAGGCAAAAGAGTCAAGTTCTTCACCACCGGTAAGAATTTCAAGAGAAGATGAAGCAATTCATAAAATGTCAAATAATTTGATTGCATACAGCGAAGATCCTGAGTATTTTTCGGTTGCTGAACAGATCATCAATGCAATATATATTATTTCAAGTCATCCAGATGTTGTTGCTACTGAAATAATTAAGCAAAAGACTTTGTTAACTTTTGAAAAACAAAACAACGACGAATCTCAAGTTATTTCACTATCTCAACTACTTTTTGTTGTTGGGCATATTGCAATTAAGACTATTGTTCTTTTAGAACAGCGTGAAGGTGAATTCAAGAAGAAAAAAATCGAAGCTGAAATTGCTAAGGCAAAACAATCAAATAACAGTAAACAAGAAGAAGCAGAGAAAGAAGAAGAGAATGAGCTAGAAATGATAGGAGGAACATCAGAGGATGATTTCTCCGATGCGGTTATATATATCAAAGAGAAAGAGCTATTATATGGAGCGAATTCACTATTAGCAAGATTTGGACCACTGGTAAAAGAGATTTGCTCTAATAAATCAAAATATGATAACGAAATCCTACAAAGATCGGCAGTTCTGTGCATGGAGAAGTTAATGTGTGTTTCTTCGAAATACTGTGAAAATAACTTGCCGTTACTGATCACAATTATGGAGAAATCAGAAGATCCAATCATACGATCAAATGCTGTACTGGGCTTGGGAGATATGGCTGTCTGTTTTAATAATCTAGTTGACGAAAACACAGATTTCCTATATGACCGTTTACATGACGATAATATTATGGTTCAAAGAACATGCCTGATGACGGTTACATTTTTGATTTTAGCAGGCCAAGTAAAAGTTAAAGGTAAATTAGCGCAGATGGCAAAATGCTTAGAAAACCCAGATCAAGGTATAAGTGACATGTGTAGGCTATTTTTCACAGAATTAGCAACAAAAGATAACGCAATCTACAATGGATTTATTGATATTTTTAGTGGTTTATCGAACGATGAAGAACTAACCAAAGATTCAATGAAACGTATAATTAAGTTTCTATTGTCATTTATTGAAAAAGAACGTCATCAGAAACAACTAAGTGATAAACTGGTTCAAAGACTATCAAAAGTGAACAGTGAAAAACAATGGGACGATATTGCTTTCGTTTTGAATACTTTGCCTGTAAAAACAGATCAAATCACTCAAATTTTGGAAGAAGGTTATAAAATGGTTTCTGCTAAATAATCGGTTTTGTTGTTATATTACAGGATATCTGTGTACATGTAGTTGCGTTTGTTGGTGTTATGTTCAAAATTTTTTTAACTTATCTTTGGCTCCATAATTTGAGACATTTTCTATCAAAAACTATTTCTTTGTGTAATGATCACCGAAAAGCTCAGATGGATGTTTGAAAACATCAGTAGCAACTCCAAAAGTAGTATCCAAAGGTAACTGTTTAGAGTGAATTTCACCACTATTTAAATGTTCTTTAGCAATATCAGCCAAACCCTCGATAAAGATTCTTGAGCCATTCAATGATTCAGCTCTTTTAATTTTGTCTTTATATTTAGATTCACCAATTAGCTCAATATCGATTTCATGCAAAGTTTCAATATGATCACTGGTAAAAGCAATAGGAACCAAAATGATACCTTCGGTATCTTTCTCTAATTTTTCTACAATTTTTGTAGTTTGAGCACCTAACCATGGTTTTGGTCCAACCTGCGATTGCCAAACTAGCCTATATGGGTTTGAAAATTTCAATTCCTCCATCACTGAATAAACAGTAGCTGCAACTTCTGCAGGATAGGCATCACCAGTGTTGATAACGTCCATTGGTAACGAGTGTGCTGAAAATAAAATGACAATCTTATCCCTAATTTCTTTTGGGAATTCAATCAATTTATCTTCAATATGCTTTGCAAAAGCCTTAGTCAGGCCTGGATGTTTTGGCCATCTGTCAATCGAGGTCCACTCAATTCTTCTTTCAGAGTCCAGCACTTGGGTCTGTCTCCACAGCTCGTTAATCGAACTACCGGTTGTTGAGTAACTAAACTGTGGGTACTGAGTAAAAGCAACAGCTCTCGTAACACCATCGTCTAGCATTTTCTTCAAAGTATCTTCGGTCAGTGGATTTGCATATCTAAATGCAACATATGGCTTATGAGGAGCAGTCTCAGGGTTGCTTTTATCCAGGATTTTACAGACCTCAGAACACTGAAACTCAGACCATTTACGAATTGGCGAACCACCACCGATCTCTTTATAATAGCCTTCAATTTTTGGGGTACGTCTAGTCGCAATGAACCTAGCAATGTACTTCTGAAATCTGCCTAGTGGGATCAGGTCTCCATCAGCAAATAGTCTGTACAAGAAGTCATATGTTTCTTTAACGGTTGATGGACCACCCATATTCATGAAAACAACAGCTGTACCATCATGTTTTCTGCCCAAAAAAGAACCTGTACTGAATCTAGCTAACGAGCTTGTCTGAAGTCTCTTCGTCAACGAAGAATTCAGTCTCAGCCTTGGAAAAAACATAGTAAACACAATATTATACTCGATCTCGTTAGTATTGTTGAAGGATTTAAAATAAGAAATTTTGACTTTCCCTTTTATACAAATTTTGAGCCTGGATCTTTATGTCCGACTTATATCCGGCCATCCATTTCTGATAAATTTTTGATCTGAACAACATCATCATCGTCATCATCAGCAACATCGTGTAATTTTGTTTAGTAGACAGAAACAATGGTATTCAATCTAATTGCCACCAAGATTGACGAGGTATCAGACCTGACGGGAGTTGATATAGGTACACTGAAACTGGTTATCTGTCTGTTTTCTTCTTTCCCATTAAATGCTATATTGAAAAGATTACCGGATAACAATATCATCTTGAAAAATGTTTATATTATCAGTATTTCTATGTTCTATCTGTTTGGTATATTGTCGCTATACAGTGGATTTTGTACGCTAATGATCAGTACAATGTTTACCTACGTCTGCACTAGATACTTGAAGTCAGATTCAATGCCCTTTATCAATTTTTTGTTTGTTATGGGTCATCTTGCATTCAATCATATACACGCACAGTTCTTCAACGATTACGACGCTTCAAATGTCGATATCACAGGTGCTCAAATGGTACTGACCATGAAATTGACGGCGTTTGCATGGAACATTCAGGATGGTAGAAAGCCAGAAGCTGAGCTAAGCGAATACCAAAAACAGAAAGCTGTTAAAGTACATCCAAAGCTATTAGACTTTCTAAGTTTTGCATTTTTTTATCCTTCTTTGCTAACTGGCCCATCATTTGACTATGCGGAGTATCACCTCTGGATTACGTCTAACTTGTTTTATGATTTGCCTGAGGAAAAAAAGCCAGGTAAAAAAAGAAAAAGAAATATCCCAAAATCTGGTAGAGTTGCTCTCTGGAAAGTCATTCAGGCTACTGGTTGGCTCACTATTTGGATAAAGAGTGAAAAGTACGTTAACCTTGACTATGTTTTTTCACAGAAATTTAAAAATAATCGATTTTTATACAATATATTTTATCTGTGGGCATTAGGGTTTACAGAAAGGTTAAAGTATTACGGTGCATGGACAATTTCTGAAGCTTCTTGTATTGTTTGTGGATTGGGTTACAACGGTTGGGATAAACAACATAAAAAAATCTTGTGGAATCGTGTTCAAAATCTTGATATTTACAAATTTGAAACTGGTCAAAATGTACATGCTTGTCTTGAGGCCTGGAATATGAACACAAATAAATGGTTGAAGAATTATGTTTATTTAAGAGTTGCCAAAAAAGGTAAAAAGCCTGGTTTCAGAAGTACCCTCTTTACTTTTTTAACATCAGCATTCTGGCATGGTACAAGACCTGGATACTATCTAAGTTTTGCTACCGGTGCACTGTTTCAAACTATTGGTAAAATTTTCAGACGAAATTTCAGACCAATTTTTTTAGAGAGTGATGGTATAACTGCAAAAAGAACTAAGATTTACTATGACATTGTCTGCTATATTGTCACCCAGTTAGCCTTTGGCTATATTGTTCAGCCGTTTGTTATTTTAGATTTTGGTAAATCCTTGTACTGCTGGAGTACTGTCTATTTTTACATTCATATTGGAATTTTTGTCACAATGTTTTTATTTATGGGTCCTTTCAAAAAACAAGTTGTTGCATTTTTCAAGAAATATCATCCTTCTGAGCCAACTAAATCTAAATTACCAAATATCATAAAAGAAGCACAAGATTTCGAAAATGATGAAAAAATCTTCCTTGGTATACCTGAACCGGATTTTGAAGCGAACGGATTAGAAAATGTTTTGAAGGAGGTGGAGGATTTGAAAGTCGACCTGAAACATTGGAAAGAACAAAATGGACCTGAAATTGAAGAAGAAGCTATCAAAGATGCACTGAAAGAATTAGCTGATGAATTTACTGGTCAAAATAGATCAAAGAAACAGGCCT
>JAJMCJ010000086.1:0-36398 GCA_030572875.1 Wickerhamomyces kurtzmanii | reverse complement strand
ATATAATTCCACATCAAAATAAATTTTTCATAATTACCGGAATCTAAATGTTCACCACCGTATCACCGTATTGATTCATTTCCGACTAAAAGAAAAAATAATCAAATTTCGAAATGTCAAGTTAAATCGAAGAAAAGTTGATAATAAAGATCAGCAAATATTGGTCAAAGTGATCATAAAGAAAATCTGCAGAATGAGAATATCTTTGAAATTGTTTTCACGTTCAGCTTGGAAAGGTATGTGGATGTTTTTTTTTAGAGAACTCTCAAGATATCAAGAGAACTAACGGTCTTATTAGGTCCCCATGTTGTTCCATTGCCAATTGGTAACGCTTTGAAAACTGGGACCCCTATTAGAACGAATGCTAGATCATGTACAATTCTACCACAGTTTGTTGGCGTTAAATTTCAAGTTCATAACGGCAAGGAATATGTTGCTTTTGAAATCACTGAAGACATGGTTGGATCAAAATTGGGTGAATTTGTACCTACAAGAAAGAGATTCAATTACACTCAAACTAAAAACAAATAGGGTTTTCAAAATTATATGAATAATCAGTTCGTTGCTTGGGATCGTTTTCGTCGAATAACAATTTATAAATGGCTTGTATATATATATATACGTATGTAATAAGGAATGAAAAGCATACATCAATGCTAATCGTACATGTTGTGATTCAAAATATAACTACCACAAGGAACCAAAATTTGAAAAACAATCATCTTCTATCTTGTCTAGTATATGCATCTCTTAATTTCTCCTCTCTTAGTTGACCTGTTCTATCACTGATTGGCCAGTTTCCCCAATTTGGTAATCTAATAACCAAGCATGTTGCATTATCATCACCTCCTACAGCTTCAATGTACTTTACAACTTCTCTGGCAGCATGTTGTGGTTTTCCGTACAAGGTACCATTGTTGTTTGCGGTACTCATTATTAAGTCAACAACCTCTTGATCAGAGGCATAGTTGGTAACACCATCACTGATTAATACCATGAAGCATTCGTCACCACCGTTTTTACCTACCGTTCTATCAATCAAGTTTTGTTCTTTTATCATTGATGAATCCCCAATTACATATCGTGTTATGTCTGGTTCCGCACTTATTCCTTTGGATTTTCCTGGCAAATCACCAAATGCTCTTGTATTTGCAAAGTTTATAAAACGATCTTCACCAAATGAATCAGTTGCAAAATTTGCAATGTATTTCCTCAATCTTCTAGCTTCTACTGGTGATGATGGGTGATGTACTGATGTTAATGAATGCGCATTTCCATATTTATCACACATTAAACATCTTGTATCTCCAACTTGGCTTACATACAATTTCGATATTGTGTTTTTCTCAAAATATAGCCTTGGATCTCTCTGGTTTAAGTTGTATAAATAAATCGAGGTACATGTGGATCCTGAAGAAGTGTTCTGTGAGGAGAAGTCATAATCGGTTTGTAAAAACACCTGATTTAATCTGAGGTGCAAATCATCTATTTCGTTTGAATCTTTGGAAATGATGTAGTCGTAGTATTCCTCTTTTTTCTTATATATTCTTTTCCAGTAGCCTCCAACATTGTCGTTGTATTTTTTTAGTAAGTCTAAAAAATCTTGTTTGTTTGGGTTAGACGATTCTACCGCTCTGCTTAGATTATTCGCAAGATATGCACTGCAGTCATCACCACCGTGTCCGTCATATATACCAGCAGTAAAAACGTCCTGTAAAACAACCTTATCCAGACCGTAGTCATTCAGAAGTAAAGGAAGTTTAAGCACAGAAACTGAGTATTTATCCTCGTTGTATAACCTGTTCACTCTCGAAGTGAAATGTCCAAAATGTGAAGGTGCTTTCAGCAAAGGGACTTTCAATCTAGCATGTTTGTAAATACTATCCTCTTGTAGATTCAAATTAGGAGTCTCATTATAGCTTCTTATTGGAAAATACACATAAGACGATATTCCCCTTCTTTGTGCAATTGTTTTAAATTTATTCATCGTTGCATTTTTCTATTTTTCCCTTATTTTATTCTTCTTCCTCTTCTTCTTCTTTTTCTAAGTCTTACTCTTTTCTTTCTTCTTCTTTATATTGTTTTATTGTTGTTGAAGGATATGAAATATGTTTTTTACAAGTTCAAAAATAAAACAGAAAAGTGACGGTGTTAACGTCAAGTTTTTTTTCTTATTAAAAGAGGTTGATTAAAGTGTGTTCTTACTCACTTGGTCTATAAATATGGGGAAAAAAACAGTTTCTAACGAAGAGAATAGAAAGAATATTCAAGACATTATATCAACTTACTTTCCTTCATCGTCAAAAACGACATCCACGACATCACTAGAAGAGTATCAACAATCACATGTGACACAAGAGGTTAAACATTTAAACAACTTATTGCATAAAGATACTGAAGAGTTTGAAATGAGAAACCCATGGTTGTTTGAGGGGTCACAAATCAATGAGGATTTGAATAACGGTTGGAGTTCTGGTAATAAACATATAACAAGTGGTGAACACGATAAACAATTCAAAAGCTACATAAATAGATCAAGCACTTCGCCAACGACAAGAATAAACCCTGCAAATACCAGGATTAGTGAAGCTATTTTACAAAATTTTGACAGGATTGAGAACCAAGTGAAAATAAACCGTGAAAAGGACAAAAATGAAATCAACGGATATGAATTGATTGATGATGATGCTGTCGGGTCAAACAATTAATGGGAAGAAACATATACATAACAAAAAATAATTGATGATATACTACGTAGCTACTCTATAAACAGATTACATTCAGTGTACATTTCCATATATATTTATAAGAATCTATCATTCACATTTTCTCTCTCTGAAACAGAGCTGTTAGTGGATTTAAATCTATCTAGAAACTTAAACTTTGTCTTTGCAAAATTATCAAATTTACTTCCTAACTCAGTACCCAAATTTTTGAAATTCTCCACTATTACGCTGTTTCTGTTGTTATTATAAGGTAGGTTAAAATCGTTCAAAGCGTTCTCATCGTTAACTGTTTCATCGATATACTCATGGAAATTAGACAACTGTAAATTTGAACTATTTGAGCTGTTTTTCACTGAATATAATGAGTTAATAGTAATGGGTTGTTGAGCTTGATTTTTTCTATTCAATTCCCTTGAAACGATTTCTTTTGCATTCTTAATGATCAGTTCGTCTCTTGGTTGGTCATCTCCATCATCGTCATCAATCAAAAAATCATCCAAGTCCACAAACTTATTTAAGAACTTATTTATTTTATCATAAAAATGAAAAATTGTTAATAAAATCGGCAGCACAATAAATCTTGGTAGTAGATCGTTGAAATATGAACCCAATGGTGTTAAATTGATTGATGTTCCTAAAAAATTTTCAAAAACCGAATTTCTATCAGCTAATAAGGTCAAAAAGTTATACGACAATGGTATAGTTAATCTACAAGCATACATTGCAAAAAACACTGCAGACACTGGATTTGAATTTTTATAGCACAAGTGATAGATATTGAATATTTTGATTCTTGTTAATGATGTCAGTGAGGAAACACACATATAAGATAATAACGGGATTGTTATAAAAATTTGTCCATTCGATGACGAAGTTTTAACAATCAAATAATTGATAATTGAAATTTTCGTACTGTGAAAGATCTCTGACCATATTATAACTATTGATATAACTGACAGTATAGAAGCATATAGTATGTTGAAAACTGGTTTTAGAAAAATCTGAATAATATAGTTTAATTTTGGTGACTTGAAATAATGATTCGTGTGATGAAATATTAATGATTTAGAGGATCTCGATGCAATGATATCTCTCAAATCTAAAATTTGGGTTATTGTCTTATTATATTCTGATTCAATCGAATACAGATTAAACTTTTCAAATTTGAAGTTTTTATTCAGTTCTTTCAAAAACTGCTTACTCAACTGTTGTTCGGATACTACATCTATCCGAACATTTGTATAATCTAAATCTGTTGGTAAGTTACTATTCAATTCAATTATGCAATCTCTGAAGCTCATAACATTTTCATAGATTTTCAATGAATCTATCGTACAACAGAGCTCTTTGAAGTTGTACAGTGAATCTTGATAATTTTCATAAACTTTCGGAAGCTCCAAATACAACTCATGAAGATTCTTCTCGTAGTTACATAGCAAAAATCTCCTTCTTGGGATGTTTACTAATCCATGTGACATTAACCATAACGACAAAATCAATGAGTAAGTATGTGATAAGGCCATGACTAAACTTGAAATAGTGTTTATGTTGAATCCATTTTTCAATATAAAATATATCAATCCAATGAGGCCAATACATAAAACAATGAGCTGAAACTTCAAATTTTTTTTAAGTGAATCAATCAGTCTAGACTTAAATTTGAATTCACCAGATCTAAAAAATTCTTGAAAAACAGGGAGTACCAACCACATTAAAAGAAATGCTAGCCAGTAGTTAACTCTCCATAAAAATAAAGTAACTTTGTCATTCAAATAAAAGATTGAAGAGTCATTGCCTTTACCAGATGACGAAAACAAATCAATGGGTAATAAAAACGTAATCGATATTGGAATATATACTGTAATAATTAATGATGTTATTAAAAAAATAGGGTTCTTCTTAATTCTTATATATTGATTGACCGCCAGTACTGCAATTGTCAATGCAGTTACAAAGAAAACCAACGTTGGCCATATCATTTTATTTGTGGTTGTTCCCCTTATTATTTAACATCAACACGAACATCTCAATCATTTCATTTAGCAGAATATGGTAAGTACACTCCTTTGGCATGTTGAGGTGTGTGATTATGTGTATAATTCAGTTAATCTGTGAATATTCATGTGTATTTGTGAATTGCATTGCTGTCTGAACTGAAGTATGCAGAGAATTTATAGTACTTCTTGCTTGAGATGATCAAGATAACTGTTAAGTAAATTACATCTCTAACATCTGAAGCAATTACAAAAATATCGTTAAGCTGACGTGTATTACAAGAACAAAGCAAAATAATGTAATATAAAGAAGCATTAAAAGTTGACTCAGAAACTCGATACTGTATCAACCATTACATTAAGCAGGTTCTCGCAGACCTATAAATGAAAAATCCATATCACGTTGCATTTCTGTTAGATATCGGGTTTATTCAGGTGCGTAAAAGAATTTTTTAAACAATTTCAGAAAGCGCGACTCATTTTTTCCAGGAAGGTTACTTAATGAAGACTTTGTTTTCAAAATGGCCTATGCTTCAACATGTAAATGGGATAAATTTAGACACAGTCATCCACTGACGGTAGTTTTCGCTACACTTTTTCAAAAAACATAATTCGTTATTACTCTTACCCCGAATGGAAATGAATTGGCTTAAATAAATCCGCCACCGAAATTATTACCACCGTTTTGAAACCTGTTGAACGGATTATTACCCACCCCATTATTTCCCGGTAAGCCTTCGCCAATCAAATCCATGTTATCTTCAGATAAGGGATCATCGTACCTTGCACCTGGTGGAACACCCTTTCGTTGTCCCTGAAAACTTCTGTTGAACAGTGGATGATCTGCAGTTGGATACATGCCGTTATTGCTATTCTTAAAGTCACCAATTGGATCGATATACGGTTTTAAAACGGGATGTCTGACTCCCATTGGGTCCAAATCCTGGTCACCTATTCCTGGAAACGGATGATCTATGACCGGTTCCTGGTTCTGACGCAGCAACTTGTAATCGTCTTCAAACCCAGGAATATCATTAGCTGGTCCGAGAGACGAAGTGGACAATGAAGCTGGAACAGCAGCATCAAATTTTGGCAATGGTTCCCCAAACCTCTTCTCCTGCCCAGACAATCCTGCCGTTGGTATTTGAATAAATTCAGGCAAAACAAATTTCTCGTACAAGTAGCTGCTATATTTGGAGGTGTTTATCTTACTAACCTGACCCAACTCAAGAGGAAAGTGTAAACTATGCTCCTCAAGATCGATATAGTTGTCAAATCGAAACCTTGCTAGTTTTGTGTCTTCATCCTTGATAAGGGTCAATATTATTTCTTTGCTGTTAACGTTGTTCAATATCAGTTTGAAGTTCTTGTCATAGCTTAATGATAAAAACTCTGGAGATTGGTTGGAGCAAGACCCTAGCTTGTATAGTGAGTTGGACTGTAGCCAGTCGTTAGTTAATACTGCCACGAGCTCAACTCGATTATCAATTGTTTCTTTATTTAAAAAAGACATTTGGTTCTTGTTTAAAGTAAACTAAATCAATATAAACCAGATCAGAAATGGCTTGTCTATCTACAAAATTCTTAGGTTTACCCGGTCGAACTTGGTTGCCACCAACAGAAAGAAAGAAAAGGTAGTAAGTAGATCATCAGTAACAACCAAATCAACAAATACAAATTCTTAACGATGACTACAACTGTTCCTAAGATTTATGCATTTCACGAGTTTACAGGTGTTGCTGAAGCGGTTGCAGACCACATTGTCCATGCTCAGAACCAAGCTCTGATACAGGTGACTTCTTCGAACAATAGTAACCACATAAGTAGTATCAACAAAGATTTTTCCACGACACGACAGGGCACCACCTCGCAGAATCAATCAATTACAAGCAACTCTAGTAATAGTTTATCGAGCACGTCGAATTTACAGCAGCCAAGCAAAAACAGTAAGAAACAGCAAAAAGAGATAAAGAAAAGGTTCAAAATTGCAATCTCTGGTGGTTCTTTAATAAGTGTCCTAAACAAAGGTCTACTGAACAGAGATGATATCAAGTGGGATAAATGGGATGTTTATTTTGCGGATGAAAGACTAGTTCCGTTTGATGACCCCGAATCCAATTATGGGCTAGCTAAACGTAATTTATTTGACTTGATCCCAAAGGAAAATGGTACTCCAACAATCTACCATATCGATGAAGAGCTAATCAACGACCCACAGGAGGCTGCTGATTCTTACGAAAAAATTCTAATTAAGGGTTTTGCTGCAAAGGATTCTGTTAAACTCCCAATGTTCGATTTGCTACTGTTAGGATGTGCTCCAGATGGACATATTGCTTCGTTGTTTCCTAATCAGTCAACTTTAAGAGAAAATTTTGCCTGGGTTGTCCCTGTTGAAAATGCACCAAAATTACCAGAAAAGAGAATCACACTAACTATTCCTGTTATTTGCCATGCGCATAGAGTTACTTTTGTTGTTGAAGGTGCAACCAAAGCCCCTGTTATTAAAACTATTATGGAGAGACCTGAAAAAGGTTTGCCAAGCTCAATTGTCAATGAAGGCGCTGCCGGTAGGGTCTCTTGGTTTGTTGACGATGAAGCTTTAACTGATGTTCTTATTACTAAGAAAAAATATAAATTTTTAGAAACTAATGTTGATGATGAATAAATTTTTCAGTTTTTTTTATTTTTGTTTTGAATTTATTTTTGATTTTGATTGTTTTGATTCTCGCTCTCAGTATTTCGTCCATTTTTGTCTTCTTCTATTCTTATTTATTATACTTATGGGTGGTTTACTTTCTTTAGCTAAGGAATTTTTGAATGATGCATGCATACAATTTTTCATACATTCTATTTAATATTTTTTATATCTCACAAATCTTTGATAGATATTGTATTAATTCATTCTATTTTTTTATTCTAAGCCAGTTCTATATTTTCAATCATGGTAATATTGTCATTGTTCTTGTAGAAAGCCCATTGGTAAATGAAAAGAACATCAAAAAAAAGGGTTGTCAAACTTAATCCAAGCTTCCCTGAACTATTTAATAAATTTTTGATAGATAGATAACCGTTCGCCAAATGAGTATCAATAAACAACTGTAATGCCGACAGAATACAACCGGCAACATCTAGATAAATTGCAAACATTGAGAAACCTTTGAGTGAGCTTCTTTTGCGGTTGTGAATAAGCTGAGGAATGTATTTTAAGATAGAGCTTAGGATTTTCAGGTATGACAGTATAATAGCAAACTCTAGCATTGTTAAATACTGGTATCTAGTTGAAACATATAGTGAGAGAACGACAAACCACATAACAACAGAAAATATTCCAGTGTGTTTGCCTAGTTTAGATGTTCTCTTTTTAAACCCCCAGACATATATTTGCGAAATTGTAATCAAGTTTAGAATAAAGCCATGAATAGAGTAAATCAGATCAATAGCTGTTAATAACGGATAGCTGTGCTTCAAATCATGGTACTGATTTCTTACAGTCACATTGTACAACATCAGGTAGACTGATATCAGAAGCGACAAATTCCCAAAATTGTTCAATATCAAGAAATCTATCGATAAACCATCTGAAGATTTTAGTTTATAGTTTAGTAGTAACGGTGGATAGAGAGATAGACTCTAGAATTGTATCAGTTCCAAGACTTCAGGTGCTTTAAAAATTTAACCAACATACCCAGCACATAACATATGCACAACCAAGAGCTCTGGATATCATATCCAGCATTTCTATACGATCATATGTTGCTCTCCTTAATTACGATGATCATCCTGATAATCAATCACAATTGATAAAAGGACACAACCGGATCTTTTAATTACGACCACAATTGTAAAATATCCCGGATTTTCTTTCCCCGGATTTTTCCCATTCTCCACAACAGAAAAAAAAATTACCTGAACACAAAATCATTAATTTTGCTAAACTAATTTTCACCACTAGAAGGTATTACATATCAGAAGAGTTTGCACTATACATTTTTTGAAATATAGGGACATATAATATTAAAAGTATTTGAAGTCTTGATTTATGTTTTTTGGAGAAAACGTATTCTACAGCAAAAATCACTCCTCATAATGTCAGGTTGGAAATTAACACAACCTCTAATAGATGAAATCTATAGGTATGCCAAATTCTCACAATCTGGTGTTTCATTAAGGCAGATGGTGCAGTTTGGCACTAATCCGAATCCAGGTTCTCTGTTCAAAGCTTCTCAATTTATTGTAGAAGAGTTGCCTATAAGACTTGCTCACAGAGTGAAAGAACTGGATGAATTACCTGATGATTTGAACAAGATGCCATCGATCATAAAGGTTAAAGAATGGTACAGTCAATCGTTTGATGAACTAACCTCGCTTAAAAGACCCGTTATTGATGAGAATTTGAAAAGTTTGTTATTTAGAAAAAACAATGATTCGAGCGATTCGCTTACTTCAACTCTATCTAATAGAACATTCAGTGATGATGGTTTGATTATAAATAGAAACCAGAAATCAACACAAGTTGCTACTGAAATTTCAGGCCATGATCATCTGAGTCAGCCAGGAGTTCAACACATTCATAAATATTATTCAAGTGTTCCAAACAATAATACTATATGGCCAAATGAAGTCTATGTTTACAACAAATTAGTGACTGAAACTTTACAAAGAATTAAAAAAAGGCATGATCCAACGGTGGCCACTATGGCGCAAGGGGTTAATGAATGGAAACATTCTAGAAAACAGCAGTTGATTGATAGTTCAATCCAGTCATTTTTGGATAGGTTCTATATGTCAAGGATTGGAATCCGGATGTTAATTGGGCAGCATATTGCATTGAATAATGAACCCTCCAGAGATGATTTTGTTGGTATAATTTGTACAAACACAAATGTTGGTGAAATTGCAAAGGACGCAATTGACAACGCTAGATTCATATGTGAAGAGTACTACGGGTTGCATGAAGCTCCAGAGGTTCAGTTGTTCTGTCCAAATGATATTCATTTTATGTATGTTCCGGGCCATTTGATTCATATGTTGTTCGAAACTTTGAAAAACTCGTTAAGAGCCACTGTGGAAACAACTTTCAAGAACAACCAAGGTAAAGACTTGTACGATATTAAGTTCCCACCTATCAAAGTTATAGTGGCTGAAGGGGAAGAGGATATTACCATAAAGATAAGCGACGAAGGTGGGGGGCTACCAAGAAGTGGTATTCCATTGGTCTGGACATATCTATACACCACAATGGAAGAAACTCCCGATCTAGATCCTTACAATAAAGCAGATTTCATAGCTCCAATGGCAGGTTTTGGATATGGTTTAGCACTGAGTAGATTGTATGCAAGATATTTTGGTGGCGATTTAAAGTTGATTTCAATGGAAGGCTATGGTACCGATGTCTATTTGCACTTAAATAGATTGAGTAGTTCCAGTGAACCGTTGCAGTAAACTTGTGTGTAATTGTTCTCGTTATTTTAATGATATTTTAACTTTTGTTTAGTTTAGTTTATCTATTTAGTAATTCTCTCCTTACCTCTCTGTGGGGTGTTACCGGAAATCGATAAAAAATTTAGCTGGCCCTCGTAATTAATTTAGCTTTCTGAGACACAGTTAACGAAGGATAAATAAACTCAGATATCGCTGAAGTTCCTAACAACGTATTGATAAAACAACGAGAGCAAATCCAACGAAAACAACCACACGAACAATAAGGAAACCATAGTAGGGGAATCTTAAGAATAGAATGGAAATACAGCACCGAAATGTACAGCAATACTAATAACAAGCCGACTGCCCGAAACAAGTTGGTTGTAAACCGAAATATCTTAAACAGCAGGAGCTTGAATATCTCGTCACAGAGAGATGAACTCATATCGAAACGATACATACTTAACCATTCCGAAGATATCTATCCATTGGATCACAATAACAGCAAGGTTTTTCCAGATTTTTTACCCTGGCACCACAATCATAACGAGGACGTATTGGCGGTTAATCATTTACAAAAAGGGTATTTTGAATCACCTCATGTTGGCAATGAATTGTTGTCAGCTAGAAACATTATTCACCAGTTATTACGGACCAAGAACTCCCTGAACGAACTGTCCAAGCATGTGCTTTCCGCTATCGAGACAAGAGAAAAGAATAACAAGATAAATTCCATCTCCTCATATAAACCTCCTCCAAGAGTTACGTTAACGGATCAGAAGAAAGAAGCCTGGCTGAAAGATTTAGCAAATCCTGAAGTCTCGTTGAGGAAGCTTTCAAGAACCATACCGCATGGCATAAGAAATAGGACCTTGCTAGAGCAATGTGTTACTAAAAATATTCCAATTCAAAGAGCGATCTGGCTTGTCAGATGTGTCGGTACTAACGAATTACGAGGCTTAAAGAGAAAAGGTAACTCTAATAATTCAAGCATTGAGTTTACCTGGATTCAGGATTGGACTGAACAAATAACTGAGTTTATTGAACGATTATCAAGCGACTATTTAATTACTCCAAATGAAGCTCTAGATTATTTGGAATTGAATAAACTTTGGAAAATTAAAATAAATTATATTCTCAGATTTACGTCAAATCTGTATATTGAAAACTTGATTGATAAGGATTTTTTTAAAAACTGGATTATTAAATTTTTCAAGAATTCAAAGAACCTGACAGAACTGCCACTTATATTAACTCTAATAATGCTGCTTTGGAAAGATATTTTGAAAGTCGACTTTTTGATTAAAGAGCTGACTGGTTTGCTGTTAATCAAGTACGAGTTTGTCGCCAATTGTAAGAATTTGCTTTCAAATTCGGAAACTGTTATTAATGATTTGAAATTAAGTGAGAAGATCAAATCAAAAATACTGAGTTTTTTACACTCTTTAATCCTAGCAAGTTTCAACTACTCTTCAGACTGTTTCATAATACCACAAAGTTGGAATCAACTTAAACCAATTTTAAAAAGAATATTAAATTTGAATGATGCTGAAGTGTTAAAAAAATTCGAACTCATCACTTACAGAAATGAATCCTTAATGATAAATTACAGTTTGGGTAACGATACCAATAATGGAATAATATCTATCTTAGATAAGTTGACCTTCAAATATGATTGGGAGTCTCTTTCAGATCTAGTATTCAACGACGAAAACTGGAAGACAAACTTGAATTTGGTTATTCGCTGGTCAATTACGAATTTCAGATCTGGTCACAAAAGAATTTATTTTCTAGGGAGAATTTTGACCGTACAATCAATTATTTCAAAAACTGAGATTCAAGTTGAAATGATGAATATTATATTTGATTTGGTCAATGTCAATAATAATCGCTTATTTATGTTGATCAATGAGTTAAATTCAATTGATTACTTTCAAATCTCAACATACTTAAGAAAGTTAATTTCTTCAGGACTAATTTATCTTAAAAACAATCAATCTGAGAAGGATTTGCATATCAACATTTTAAAAAACTTGAAAGTAATCAATAACAATCAATGCAATATTATTTTGAAAAATATGAAAGTGGAAACTGATCAAATTTCAAATAACACGAAGATTATACGTGCTCAAGATATACTTGTGAATAATTTAAAAACTTTAAACTTCAAAAATGAAATGGATTTTATTGGTGGTTTAGAAACTGGATTGAAGTTGATAATATCAGAATGGTTTGAAAATTATTTAACCACTAATGGTCATTTATTAAATCTCAATAGAGAATCATTTGCCAATATAACTCAAATTTTTGTATCAAAACTTCAAGATGTCAAAACATTTTTCAAACTGATCGTTAAAATATTGAAAGATGACATGGTATTACAATTTACAACTGATTTGGGTGTATTACACTTCATTACTAGCTTCTTGATAAATTATAAGGACTTCATTTATTTATTCGTCGATTTTAATGAATTATTACCTTCAATAATTAAGAATTACAAAGCTTTGTCTTCAAATAATTTTCAGCATTTTAATTTCACAAAGTTTTGGAAATTTTGTGACGATTTAACGAATGATGATATTCTGCGCCACGAACTAAGTATATTACAAAATCAAAAGACGGTTAAAATTAATAATGAATCAATTTCATTAATTTTAGCTCAAAACGAAATTGATATATCTTTTGAGGATTTTCTGGATTTATCGAATTTCAATAATAACCTGCAAGTTATTATCAAAAAGTTGTTCAACAACATAATAACTCAAGAATATCACTCTGAAAATAGATCTGACTTAATTGAGCTTTTGGTGATTTTAAAAAGTCATCATGATTTTGAATTCAACAAAATACTAATTATTTTCATTAAGAAGAATTTCAATGATTATGATGAATTGAACCTAAAATTCATATTAGTGATCATAATTTATGAGATTGTTTCACTGGAATCTGTTGTAGATACTTTTAGGAATTTATATAATGGCTTACAAAATACTTTAGTTTTGGATTTGATTTTCAAAGATTATTCATTCGAATTATCAACTTTTCAAAACCTAAAGTTTATATTTTTGAGGAATCTGTATAAATCTGAAAATGTTTCAAAAACTTTAAATATTGGAAATCAGCTAATATTCAGTGAAGACAGAATTGATGAAAAAATGGACATTGAAACTCAATTTATTCCAAATTTACTTTCTCAGATACCGGGTGGACCACAAGATGCAAATACAATAAATAAATCTGGTGATCAGAGCTATAAACTACAGCATTTAGCTTTTTTAAACAATTTGATTATTTCAGATCTCAATCTAATAGTTTCAAATTTTGGACTTAATGATTTGGATGAATCAAAGTATCATAAGCTGATAGTGGTTTTCAATAACCTATTGCTAATCGAGAAAGAATCTGAATTTATAAACAATATCAATAATCTATTCAAGGTTGTTAGTTTCCTAAATGATTTCAACTTACCGATAGTTCAGTTATTATTTAAGTTGATCCTGGACTATTCACCTAATACTATTAATGAGGAGGTAATGACTAATGTTTTAGTATCAATATTATTGACAATTGAAAATGAGAACGACACAACCAAAAAATCATTAATAAGCAAGCTTTTTAATTTGATTAATGATGAGCTCAAACTTAGTCTTTTGAGTATATCAGAAAGCTTATTTTTGAATTCAGAATGCTTTCCAACGGTTTACATCGTTGGCGGTAAGTTATTAAACTGTATTTCATACATCTCAGAGCTTATAATTTCAATATCACAAAGTGTGAATATTTCAAAAATAAAAAATTTAAAATTATCAGAATCACTTATCTTTTCTCTGGACAGATCATTAGAAAAAATTATCAGATTAGCAGCTAATGATAGTTGCATTAATCTAACTAAATTATTTGATTCAATTTCCTTATTCTTGAATATAATCATTATTCATAAGACTTTTTTGATGGATTTAATAATTGAGAGAAATTTAAAAGAAAACTTTTTGAATAATTTAGTAAGTCTATTGAACTTGAAGATAATTGAATCAAATTTACAATTAAAAAACTTGTTATATGATTTGTTATTATCAGTTAAATCTCATATTAATGAATATTTAAATTCAACAACGAATTTGGACTCATCGTTGAAAATTCCAAATACTTTACTGAATTTACCTAAAATTTCAAGTACAAATGAGTCCACTGATAACAATGAACTAAAAAATCCTAATCTGCAGGACAGCAGTTCGTTGAATGATTTATATCTATACAACAAATCAACAAGAGCGTATAGCGATCTTAAAATCAAATCATTTGATTTGTTGAAGGATTCAAACCCATCCTCTAACATCAATGACACCGCAATCAGTTTACAGTTATTTGATGCGGCTATTGAAAGAAAAAACCCGTCTTGATCATATAGTGTCATTTTGAAAAAGTTCTGTGTTTTGTTATATAATTATTTATTTTTATTATATGTATTATTGTCATATCTTTTTGTTTAACTTTATTCTTCTTTTTTTTATTTATAAGGTGGGTGGTGTATATAGTACAGTTGTTCCGGTTATCATATGACGTTTATATTTGTTATTAAACATGCTAAATTCTATTAATATCAATAGTTGTTTCGAAATTGTCTTTTTCATGGCCGTTTTCAATCATACAATTTTTGATAATCTTCGTTATCAATGCACTTAAATTCTTTTCATCTTCATCTGAACCCCCAATCATCTTAACATTTAAACAAATCAGAAAAAGTCTATAATTAACTTTCGAGACAACAATGTTTTCAATTTTATAGGATGATTTGAATAGATCCAAATTTTCAATATCAGACAGGATTCTTGAAATCAATTTACTATATATTTTATCACTGTATGGATAACTCAGTAATAGTATAAAGCCTAAAGTCTTAACAATTTTCCAACCTAAATAACAGATTAAAATTGATATAAAAAAAGTTGACATTTCGTTAATTTTATAGGTTGAGTCTAAATTTATAATAAATGGATAAAAACTTAAGTAAATTGAAAATATTAATGTTAAAAAATGAGTTGGGTTATTTATAATGGAGTTTTTTAAAAATTTGAAATTTGTTATCATACTATTAACCCTTTGGAAATTTACAATGAAGTTCGATGAGATAAGTGTTGTAATAATTGATAAAATAACAGTTGATTCAAATGCAGCAAAGCTTAAATCCAATGAATTATGGCTATGATTATTGTGGCCACCATTGCTACTCAAATTATGATTTTCTGAATGCTCATCAACAATTGAAATAATAAACTCTTCAAATATATGAGAGATTAAATCACAACCAACAAAAATCAACGAGACACTTAAGGCGAACCCAAATAAAACTTCCATTCTGTCTAATCCAAAAGGATATTTTATAGAAGATTTATTCCAAACATCGAAATTAGACATGATATCAACAACAACAACCATGAAGCTGCCTAACGAATCATAGAAAATCAAATGACTAAGAGTTGATAAACAACTCAATGAATACTTAAAACCCAATAAAAAAACAAACAAACTTATGAAAAGATGCAGAAATGACCAGGTCAGCTTGATCTTTTGCGTTGATGTCATACTACTTAAAAATTCTGATGTTGTTGGAATTGGAAGTGATGACGGTATCTTTAGTGGTACTCTTTGTTTGGGCTCAGGAAAAAAATTCATCGAAACTGAAGAGTGTTTATATCTATGACCTTTTCTATGTGCAGCTGTTCGTGGATTTAAACTAGGTATATTTGTGTCATTTAAATTTGTAGATTGGAAGTTGAATGGTTGGTATCTTTTGTTTGGCGATGTCGATCGATTTCTTATCGGTGAAGTTGTTCTTACTGGCGAGTGATTTCTAGTTGGGGACCTTGATCTCATTGGAACTGCTAGTCCTGGCTTGTATTTCAAACCCGCTGCTGAGGACCTGTTTCCAGGAACATTACCGCCAGGTATGAATAATGAGGTATTCGATCCATCGTCTAAGCTGTATAAATTTGGTGTTGGCATTGATAATCTTGGTGAACCGCGTGAGTTTGGTTTGTTTAGACCAAGAGGTGGGATCATATTCAAAGAGTCTTGGCTTGTGGGTCTCAACTCGTCAATTTCTGTTATTTTAACCATCGTAGGTGATTGTGTTGGTGTTTGCGATTCCCATTTTGATCTTGGTCGTTCATTTGGTGTTGAAGGTGATATTGATGATTTTCGTTGACTATCTGCTGACGTGTCTGACATTATGTTGTATATCCTGAAATTTTCTGTACAGCTATCTATATTTTTAAATATTCATTTGATCTATTTCGTTTTAAAGGAATTGCTTGGATGTACTTTGTTATTTTGCCAATGAAACCACGCTGTACTTATTTTTCAATCTCATTAATGTTATTTTTTACCTCAATTATTGGGATATATTGGAGTTTTCTCAAAACATTAAATTGTTATAATACCTTTTTTAATGGGATAATATAAGCAATCAATGAACAAAACACGAATAAAAATTAATATTTAGGAATTTCTAATAGTTTCGGTGAATATTTACTTTGTTAAGAATCAAACAGTTTTCAGTTAAACTATCACTCAGTGGATGAATATGAATCGATTGTTCATTACCGTACATTATAATAAAGTAAGTTGTAATACTCAAATTAAAAGATAAATCGTAGCATATATATATATATATATCATATATCATAATTAAAAATTCTAGGGACAGTAATGATTAAGTAGTGTCTCTTAGGATTAGCTGTTCTCATTTAGGAGATCGTTCTGCGATAATAACCAGACTTTGACACTGTCAACTCGTTAAGAGACTCTCTTAGCATAAAAATCACAGATAGACATAGTGCTTTGACAATGAAAGAGAATTAGATCGATTGCATAGCTATAATTTATTTGCACATGCGTTCTAGATATGATTAGTTCTAAATCAATCAATTATTGGAATGTTTTTCAGTACTAAAGTGTCTCGGAACCTCTATAAGTTGTACCCATTTGCTGCTTTATTGAGATATAACAGAAAAACTCGACTACAGGACAGTATTATATGTTTGATTTCTATTTCAAGAAAAGGGTACAAATTACTAATTGACAGAAGTTACTACTGAATAGAGTCTATGAGTCGGAATCAAATTACAAGGACAGCGATCGGGCGACGCGACACTTTCACTTACAAACGAAGGAACCGGCATCTCCTTTTATTTAATTTGTCGTCGCTTTGAGAAGTTGCAGAATAGCACTTTAATTGTGTTGACAGTATACCAGTAATCTATGCCAGGGTGCCCATGGCAAGCCCTCAAACCATCTGATCAAAGGGAGCTATTCATAGCTCTGTTGTTCATTAACGAGGTGCGGGTCAGTTTCATGAGACGCACCCAATTTTACATTCTATCTACGACGTGGTGGAGTGCCCCTTGTAGTGAACTCTTCAGGTTAGCCACTACAAGAACCACAGAATTCATGATACTGGTTTCCGGTATCTCTTGCTCATAAATCATAATACGCTGCTCTGCAGCATTGAGTACTACAATATGACTTATCACTATTTCGTTTCTTTACAGTAGAAAGTCCCACATGATCCGTAGCAACTACAAACAGACCAAAGCAGGCTGTTCGAAGTGGTTTGCCTCTTTGTTTATATATCAAAACGTAAACATTAGCGTAGTTGCTACAGCAAAGACGTTCAGTATCAACAATACATTATAACAACGAATTCAAGGATTCAAAGGTATACGGAAAGTATAATTTATCCAGGCGGTGACGATTTCTGCACCAGATATGGCTGATGTTTACAATAACCATAAGAGGTATACCATATAGAGTAGCTAATTATTGTTCTAAAACTGGATAAAAATAAACATTGTGATGAACCGGTTTCTGGTTCCAAAAACGAGGGTTAAACCTTTTAAAATGGGAACAGTCAACATCTTGACGCGAAAAAAAAAAATTGCGGATCAAGTGTTTCTTATTGTACTTCCACTCGACGACAAGCAAACAATACTTGTGTAGCAAAGCAGCTGCTGAATGATTCAGAACTGGTTCATGTGACCTGTGCTTTTGGTATTTGCCATTTTAGGAAAATTTAGAAAAAATCAAGGTAAATTGTCCTTGTTGACCCAGGTCGTGCCTTTGGTTACGAGTTGATCTAAGGTTCAAAAAGAAACCGAAGCATCCCAGAAGTGGAAGAAAACTGTACAGAAACGATCAACATTGGCAAATACACACTCAGCTTGAGCATTTCTAGAACAAGGCTGATCACTAATATGTGGTCTTATGTGTATATGTTGACACCTCTGTAAACGTCTCAGACATCATGTAGATTTCGTGAGCTTTGTGTAGTGTTTCTGAAAACGGGATTTCTCGGCTGAAAATCTCAGATCACCAAAAGGTTTTTTCTGACATTCTCAAATCCAAATTTTCGTTTCTCAAAATTTCTCTTTTCTTTCCCCAAATATTTATATATTATTCTTTAAAGGAAACAAATAGTTCTTTTGTTTTAATTTGAGCAGAATATTTAAATTTTTACTTTGAATAACCAAGCAGATTATCACTTGTTTCTAGTTAATTTAAATTAAAAACTCTTTAAAATGCAATTCAAATCAGTTTTATTGGCCGCTTCAGTAATTGGTTCAGTTTTAGCTGCTAGTAAGTATTTCAGTCCTTGATAATGTACTTCAGAAACCATTCGTGTATCCCGTGTCCCATCAATTTACAGTGGTGCTCAACAGACGCTGTTATTTCGGAAACACAGTTACTGTGCTGTTATTTCAGCATTTTTCGGTTTCCTCCTTTTTTTTTGCATTTTGGCGATATTGATCTGTTACATGCCTTCTTGAGACCTTTCATATCGAGTATCCATCCGCTGAGTTAGTTCCTAGTGGGTTTCCAATTGCCTTTCAACATTTGGAATTTTTTGTTTACTCTATTTGTTGTTGAAACTTTAGTACCGTGCGTGGTACGTTGTATCCATGGCGTTGGAACAGGAGAAAAAAAATGCTCTACACAAGTTTTTTTTTGCGAATGTCCTACATAGGCTCCTACAGGATTTAAAACCAGCCGGAAAACCCTCTTTTCAATTTACAAATATCAACTTTTTTCCACTTCAATATCAATTATATCTTGTGGTGTTTGTTGACGTTTTCCCTCTATTGTTCTATTTTTATCTCAACCTGAAAAACGGGATTTCTGTTTCTCGAAACATTTTTTTTCCCGTGAACAACTCCCAAAAAGCAAAAAAATTGATCTGACACGTGATATTCTTATACGAAGAAAAACTTTTTAAAGAAACTTATACTAATTATTATCTTTAGACCAATCCAGCTCAATTCCTTCATCATGTTCGATTTCTGCCTCAGCTACTGCTACAGCACAATCGGATCTAGACAATTATTCCGGATGTACCACATTAGTTGGTGATTTAACCATTGGTGGTGACCTTGGCTCTGCTGCATTAGCTAACGTTCAAACAATTAAAGGTTCATTGATTATTTTCAATGCTACTAATTTAGCTAGTTTTGCTGCTGACTCAGTTACTACTATTACCGAAGAGTTATCTTTAGGACAATTGACTGTTCTTTCTTCATTATCATTGGGTTCTTTGAACTCAGTCGATTCGGTTTCTTTCATAACTCTACCAGCTTTATCTTCAATCACTTTAGGCTCTGGTATCACCGATGTTGATTCTATCTATATCTCAGATACCGCTTTAGAATCGATTGACGGTTTTGATGTTTCAAGTGTTTCTACTTTCAACATTAACAACAACAAAAATTTAAACACCATTGACTCAGCATTAAAAAATGTCAAGACTTCTCTAGTCATTTCATTTAACTCTGCTGACGTTGAAGTTACTTTAGATGAATTAGTCTGGGCCAACAACATCACTTTATCTGATGTCGCATCAGCTTCATTCGCTTCATTGGAAACTGTCAATGCTTCATTAGGTTTTATTAACAACTCAGTTGAATCAGTTGAATTAGGTAAAATTACCACTGTCGGTGGATCCTTATCTTTTTCCTCAAACGACGAATTAACTTCTATCAATATGTCATCGTTAACATCTGTCAGTGGTGGTTTTGTTATTTTAAATAACACTAACTTGGACGAAATTAATGGTTTTGATTCATTAAAGACTGTTGGTGGTGCCATTGAATTCAACGGTAACTTTTCAAATGCTTCATTACCATCTTTGAAATCAGTTAAAGGTGGTGTTGATATTGAATCTACCGGTGAATTAGACTGTTCCGACTTTGATAAATTAGAAAAGAAAGGTTATATTCAAGGTGATTCATACGTCTGTAAAGGTGCTTCTTCTTCAACTTCAATTGCTATTAGTTCGACCTCATCTGCTGAATCTTCATCATCAGAAACTGAATCAGCATCTAGTTCAGCAACTGCAACAATTTCATCATCATCATCTAAAGGTGCTGCCGCAAACGTTGCTATTGAGGCTACCTCTGTTGCAGGTGTTATCGCTGCTGTCTTCTTAGCTATGTTATAAGTGATCTGATATAAATCCGTCTTATAATTCTTATACTTTTAATGTACTTTTACTGTTCTCAATCGTCTTATTTGTGTCGGTTTTTTTTTCTCTCTTAGTCATATGAAAGACAAAAAAAGTTGATATTTTCTTTTATAACTAATCTTATTATTATTGTTATTATTTTAAACCTCTTATATACTAATCTTTTTTTACTTTTCTGATTTTGGTGACATTTTTTTATTGTTAATTTTGTAATAAAATATTTGGTACAATGACTTATTACAACATAATTATGTTTAGAAAATGACTATCTGGGATTATCGATTGAGATGTTTCAAAAGAACAGCAATACGTATTATATCAAACGTTAAGTTGTATATTTCAATATAGCCTCACGCTATACCAGTGAGGTGAAAATATTGCATACATAAATTTGAAACATGAAAACAGAAATAAACACAAATGGTAACTAAGTAATCCAAAATAAACAAATTCTCTAAATCAAAATGAGGCTGGAAAAAAGCAGACAATGCTTTACAGGCCTTTTCCATAATTTCCACTAGCGAAAAAATCAAAAATAATTTTGACAATATCTTCTAAACTTATCAACCAACTCTTCAGTTCCGATAGGACTTTCTCTTGATCTGAGCCCAATTTTTCAAAAAATGCTTTTCTATATGGACATGCTTTCATTGCTAGTTTGAACACTGGTCTTATCAATATACTGTGATACTTGATTAATGTTTTATTGTACGAGTCAGTAAAAGTCTTAGTCAATTCAACCGATGGGTTATCAACAGTTTCTCTCATTGCTTGTGCAGTGAATTGCAATCCACGACTTAACCATAACAAACCTTGCGTAGCATTCTTGCTCTTTTCCAAACGTTCATTCAAGACTAAATCTTGTAGTGTTGATGATTGTAATGGTGACGATAATAAACGATTACGAATTTTAGTAACGTTACCAGTCATATCTTTCTGAACAACGGCAAAAGCTGACGAGCCAAGAAGATCTGTTATGCATATTAGTAACCTAAAAAGAACTTTGATATATCTGTTTATTTTTGTTTTATTCACATACCAAAAAGTTTGATCAACGATTCAGTGGCCTCTAGAAATTCCGAAGTTGAAACATTTCCATCTGTTACTGGAACATCTTCAAAGGATCTTTTCATTTCTTCAAAAAAAGTACTCATGTTTGTATTCTAAGTATTAAAATCAATATACGTCTGACCCTATATTATGAGCTTTTATTTCGTTTAATTTAATGGTAGTAAGTTACTATTCCTTCTCGAAACAAGTTGAACGACGATAACGCGAAACACAACAAATTTTTCTGGTGATCTTGGATCTGGTTGGACCCACACAGTTATAATAAATTTCTACAATTTCAGGTACTTATTCAACGAATAACAAATAACAATTTTAAAAATATTTAAGTATAAATGAATATACACATCTAACAAAAAATGAGCAGGTTTAGTTACTGTTTTACTTACCTTGTCTTTGCAATCTTTTCAGTTTCAGTTGTTCACTGAAAGTCAAAGGTTTCTTTGGTTCTGGAATGCTAATAGCTTCCTTGCGAGCAGCTAATTGTCTCTCAACTTCAGCTTCAAGGTCTCTTTGTTTTTGTGCTTTTTCATCGATTTCCTTATTTCTCTTTTCACGCTCTTCGCGTTCTTTGACCAATCTTTCACGTTCTTCCTCTTCTTCTCTAGCAACTCGTTCTCTCATTTCTATTTCTGTTCTTTGGACTTCCTGTTTTGCTAGTAATTCTTCGTAGCGTTGCTTACGAACATGTTCGATACGTGCCTTTTTCTCAGCTTCGAATTTTTCTGTATTTTCACGGCGTAACGCAGCAATTTGGGCAGCTGTCTCTGAGTATATTTTCTCTTTAAAAGAAGTATAGTCTGGGACGATCTTTTGTAGACGATCACGTAATTGAATAGCTTCGGTATGCTCTTTCTCAGCATTGTTGACAAGTCTTTGTTTAAATGCATCGTACACTTTAACATCTTCTTCTTTCTGAACTAATGCGTCCTTAACCAGTAATGGTAATTCATACCGTCTGTATGCTCTTTCTGTATGATCCATTTTTTTAAATAAGGATTTAACACGATCTTCCATATCTTTTTTGTCCTTTTCTAACTGTTCGATTTGCATCAAGTGTAATTTATCAGCATCTAAATCTTCCAAACTGCTTTCATCAATCTTGATAATACCTTTAGCATTGATTTCTTCAAATAACTTTTTCTTCTCTTTTTCACGGACAGCCTGTTGTTCACGGTCTAGTTTTTCTTGTGTACGACGCTTGGTTTCAGCTTCAATACGTGCTACCTCAGCTGCCTTTTCTTCAGTTAATCTCTGTGCCTTTAATCTTGCTGCTTCTTTTTCACGTAGAAGTTTTTCTTCCTCAAGTTTTGATTGACGTTCTTCTAATAATTCACGACGCTTAACGATAGATTCCTGTTCTTTAGCAATACCCTCTGTAGCTGCTGCAATAACGTGATCGCGGATAGCCTTTGACTTTTCAGAATATAATGGATCAATGAAGCTAATAGAAGCATACAAAGTTTTAGCCAGATTGGATAATTGAGATCTAACCAGGTCTGCAGGTGTTGCTTGTAACGAAGCATCCTGGGAAGAAACAACATTTTCATCAAATGGGTCATTACGGAAAGTAATAACATCAGCATCATGATCAATGTAAAATGATAATTGACCGTTCTTACCACAATTTAATAAAAAACCTTCGATTTCTAAAGGAGTCAAGAAAAATTGACCGTCAAAAGTAGCCAATGAAACTAAAAAGTCTAATTTAACACTTTCATAAACTTGAGAAACTTGCTCGAATAAACGAGTCAAGATGACTTGAGTTAATGATTTAATATATGGAACAAAGTATGAATTAGATTCGATAGATTTAGTTACTTCTGGTAGTCTTTCACGGATTGATAAAGGATGGAAATCAGCTTCTAATAGTTCAAACAGTTTCTTGATTGAAGGATCAACAAAGTCATAAACGTTCTTATTCAATGCCGCCTTGATCAATGATTCTCTTGATGGTGTTTTTGGTAAGTTCAACAGAGAGGATAAACGTGAGTTTTGGTTTTTAGAGTGATCATCACCACCATCAAAGTTTATTGGTTCTGGTAAAATTGATAATGAAGATAATAAAAATATTGAAGAATAACGTAATAATTCTTCTTTTGTAGCATTTGGTGATTGACTATATAAGTTGAAAAATCTATGCCATGCAGCGGCATGTAACAAGTTGTTATCAGAAACAAGGAAAATTCTAGCCAAGTTTTCGTAATAGTTGACCATCATGTTTGGTTTTGGTTGACGTTTTGAAAGATTCAGTAAAGTATGAACATCCTCAACCGATCTAAATGATTCTTGCCACAATTCTAATTTAACAGCAATATTCAGTTGATTGAAACGTAAATCTAGGTAACGTTGTAAAGTTTCAGGGTCTGATAAATTAATTGCGTTAATTTGGCCTTGTTTCTGTTGAGAAGTAGCTAATTGAATATGGGAACGTAAGAGTTCACATAATCTTCTAAATTCAATCTTACGATTGTATTTCAGACAAAATTGAAAAGCTTGTTGAACAATAAATGCGTAACCAATTTCAAGGCGTGAATTGTTTCTCAAAATATCTAAAATGGCACGGTATGCCTCCCAAAGAAAACGCAACCAGGGAGCAACCAGCTCACGATCAGAACGATCTTTGGATTGATCACTTGAGACTGCAGATAGTAAAATATCCTCTGGAGATTCACCTGCTTCTAAATCATCTTCAATATCAACAGCTCTTTTATCAGCTTTAGCTTGTGCTTCTTCTAATTTTTTTTCAGCTAATTCAATTAATTTACGAGAGACAACTTCAACAGAGGCCAAACCAGTAGCAGCCATTTGAACGTTCTTTTTATATTGATGCAAACCATCCTTGACAGTTTTACCTTTGCGTAAGTCAACACTTAATTCAACAAATAAAAGTGCAATTGGTTCCAAAGCTGGTGGAGCGACGGCACGAGTTCTTTTTGAAGTTAAAAACTCGTATAAACTTTGTAAAGCAGCAGGACTTTGACCAACAGCAATTAGCTCTTCAGCTCTCTGAAAATAATTGTTAGCAGAAATCTTATTTTATATTTCAAGTCTTTGATTTGATATAAACTCCAATTATAACATAAACACTTTTATATTAAACTTCTAAAAAAAAGTGCTGTATCAAACAGAAAATCAGATCAATACGTACTTTAAGAATGTTTTCAGGACGGATAACTTGTGGAGCCATCTTTGAATAATTATTTAATTATCAAACAATTTCTTTGACTCTTTGCAATACGTTGATTGTAGTTCACGTTATTTAAGAATATTTTTCAGCGCTCAGGAAAAAAATTTGATCTATGATCTGAAAATTACTCACATCTCAGTAAAATCTATCCTCGGAGTGTATCAACCAAATAAGTGGTTGTTACAGAAACCATATTTTCTTATATATGAAACAGATTTATCAAATAATATATACAACTTTGCTATTTAGTTGAATACGCTAAAGTTAGGCAGTTATGTCTAATCTTGTTTTAAGGTTGTTTTTGAAGAAAGTAAGCATGAGATAAGGTACAATGGAGGCCCATGTAGTCTTTGAGAATAGTTCATATATTTTAATTGCTAACACTTTCATTAGACAGTTGGTAACGTCAACGTTGGCCAAACAGATCCTTATTTCGAAGAAGTGAGTTCGAATTTTGCTGATTTTTTCGCCGATATTAATGGCAACTGTAGATTCCACCGGAGGAGCTTGGTAGATTTCAAAGAAAAGGCGCAAAGAGGAAGAAACCAGTTCCTCCAGGTTTAAGTCAACATGACCAAGACATCTTGAAATCAGTTAGGAGAAGAGCTCACCGTTTGGACCTATCCTTTTCGTCGTGTGGATTCAGGTTTGGATGGTCTGGTATTATAGGACTGATACCATGGTATGTATAATTGTCTATGTTACTACGTCTTAAATTAACATCTTGATAGTATTGGTGATTTTATTGCTCTATATCTAGCATTACAATTGATTAAAAAGGCACAAAAGGTCGATGGTGGGCTATCAGCCCACATATCGTCTCAAATGATGGCCAATGTGATGTTTGATTTTGGTATTGGGCTAATTCCCTTTGTTGGTGATTTAGTTAATATTGCATTCAAAGCAAATTCGAGAAATTGCTTGCTGTTGGAGAACCATTTACAAAAAACGGGCAAGTTATTATTATCTAAAAGCCCCAAACATTTAGTTAATGATGAATGTGGTACGGATGTCAACGCACAACAACAACAACAGCAAAATGTAGTCTAGAAATGATTTTCCCGCAAATATTTGAACCACTAAATTATGTCTAACAATTTTGTTCAATTAAAAATTATTTTTTTCGACAGCAACGAAAACATTAGTGGAAAATCTGCTGTATTGAATATGAATGCTTTTTGATTAATTTGTTACAATATTATACATATTTTATTTGATGGTAATTGAACACATGAAACAACATATAAAAGCCTTCAATAATTATCTAGTAAGCTGTCATTGCGTAAGAAATTTTTTGATGTCAGATGCCAAATCTGTCAATATTTTTGGAGATTGAGTGCTTCTATGATTTTGAATAGAACAACGTTGAAATCGAAACCTGTTCAATCCTAGATTTTCCTCCTGACAGGTCAGGAAGATCAGAATCATTAATCTTTAATAATTTTTGATCTTTTTGTGTTTTAACTTTTTTCTTTGGAATTTTTTTTCTTATAATTTTCGAGAAGATCGGAGCCAAATTATCAGGATCATAATCTAACATTTCGTGCTGTTTACTTAATTCTGGATGTAATTTGGTTTGTATTCTTGTAACTCTAGGAGGGTTTGAATCTGGATATATAGTTATTGAAGATGTGCTTGGTTTTTGTAGCTTCACAAACTTCAATGATAAATTCCTGCTTCTGGTCGTTTCTCTTCCATATTTCTGAACTTGAGCAGACTTAGAATTTGAATTTCTTGAACTTACATGCCTTGTACCTCTTTGCTTTCTAATTTGAGATGGCTCTGGTGATTGAGATCCTGATGTAGTCAATCGCTTACTCTTTTTAGATGGTGATATTGTTCTATCAGTTCTAACAGGAAGTAATGATGTTGATGCTCTTGTTGTGGTTGATTTTTTAGATACTTGCGCCGTCTGTATTCTTGAAGATGGTGTTGTTTGCTTTAATTGTTGCAAAGAACCCTGTGATTGTTTTGCATGCTGGTTTACGAACGGCTTAACTGATCGCATATAATCAATGTAATCATTTTCCATTTCATTGACAAATTCGTCTATATATGATGGACTTCTTTTAACTTTAGATTCAATAGCATTGTTTCTTTGAATTAATTTCTCAACAGATAATTTGGCTTTCAGCCCTTTTTTCCTCAAAGGTTCGATACCGGCTACTGGTTTCGTCAAAGGCCATGGGAGATTATAAACCCTATCATGACGAGCACATCTTGGGCAGTATAGTGCTAATTTTTTAGCTTTGCCCCAAAAATAATACAGTCCACAATGACGACAATCAAAAACTCGAGATTTGTCCTTTGTTTTGTAAGGCTGCGTCATATAAAGTTTATGTAGAGTTCTTGAAACTCTTCTATCCCTAATACTCTCTTCATCGGCAACAAAATCAAACTCATCCGGGGATTTGTCTAGCCTGTAATAAGATAAAGTAGTGTGTAAGTTTTGATTGATCATTTTTTTTCTTTCACGCAACTGACGAGCTTTATACGGCTCTTCACTCTCATCGCTGCAACTGTGTTCTGGTGTGGGATAATCTGTTGATTTGGATTCTTCTTGACTAATGCTTTGGTTATCGTCGTCTTCACTTGAAGAACTGATTTCACTAGCAACAATAATCACATCGATTTCATCAGAATCGGTATCATCAGTATCTGAACTTACATCTAAAATCTCCGCATCCTCTGGAATCAGAGGATTTGGATCGAATGCACCAACATTTTTTCTTTCACATGTAGCACAAAGGCATTCTCTGTTATTTTTACCAAAGTAACCAGTAGCATAAATGACTGTTATTTCTTCTCCGACCAGAATATTTCTTGTAGCCCAAACTTGCATACCAGATTTAGTAGAAACAAATCTTGCATTCCCATTACAATCATGGTTCACAAATCTAGTCGGACCTAGCATCAAACAACTGTGTTGTCTTCTTGAGCAGTTAATTACACTGAAATCGCTTTTATCTAGCGTGTCCTCCTCATCTCTGTTTAATTCTGATAGGCAGCCATCCAGAAATTTGATATGCTCACCTTCTCCTATTTCTTTTCGTGCTACAACGCAAGCCTCCAAGCTTCCAGAAACACCAATGTAACGGTCTGTAGTACAAATATCAAAAGCACAGTTTGTACTATAAATGTTGACATATCTGCGCAGATGCTTGTTGAACTCCGAAACCACTGCTTCATCTCCATTGAATCTATGCATGAATTTTCTAACAGGCTGAAGCTTCACAAATTCCTCACAACACTCTTTGATATTTGGTTTTGAGGTCTGTGTGATATATTTATGCAATAACTCCAATGTTATTTCCGGATCTGGTGTTCTGTTCTTACGTAGGTGCCCCTTCTTCACTTTTCGACACTCATACCAAAATCCTATTTTATCAATAAAACATTCTGTGATGAAATCATCAGATTCTGAAAGTTGTAGCCAGCCAAAATTACTCATTTTAAATCAATCTGGTATGTCAGTATCTCTTGGCCAAATGTTCTTTTATTCTATAATTTCTACTGGCGAAATTTGTATATTATGGTTAATTAAACACCACGGGCTCAATCAATCTATATAAACAAAGAATGATATTTCAATAGATCGTCTAGTGTAAAACAGACAAATAGCAACCTGAACCCGAACACTGATCACTCCAACAAATTTGAGAATTTCCTGGTCGGTTGATTCACACTCTATGATCCAATTGTTAATTGAAATTGTAAAATACCTGTAGCGTCAGCTTGAAAGAAATTTCTAAAATATACTTGTAACGTGACATATTTATTTCCTAAAAGGGTATATTATCAACTTTGGGCTTATAGCAATAAGGATTAAAAACGTAAAAGAATAATACACCATATTCCAATATTTATCTTAATTGCTTGTATGTATTTAACAAAATAACTAAATAGTACGCATAAAATAACTAAGTAACGGCAAAAATATCAAAAACAATGTACAAAATATAAAATGTATGTGTAGATCTATACGGCCTGTGCCATTAAATCAATAATCTCATTAACATCATCTTCATCATGCTTAGCAGTTTCAATATTTGTTAACGCTTTCTTAATACCAATATTGAATTTTGGAGCAACCGATGACAACTTATTCAATACTGCAACACGCGAAGCATCATCTAAGAAATTTGTTTCCAGCATGACATTGTTAAACTCATCTAATGTTGTCAAGTTAGGAACTGCGATTTCATTATCAAAACAGCTCAACATATCCATCTGCTGTAATACACTGTATGTACTTGTGGTTGATATGAGTAACAGACGACGATCCTTTGGAGGCTTTCTCTTCAAGTAGACTTTCAAGACCTGTAAAACGCTATTAGAAAATCTTGGTCCAATTGGGACCCAGTCAATGAGAGTTTCAATAGAGTCAACAACCAAAATATTTAATGGTGACTTATAACTATCTCTAAATGTATTGTCAATATAAGCTATTTTAGCTGTTTCTGACATACCAACCATTTCGTCTGGTGAAATTAATCTTACAAATGGGAACTCTGATGCCAACGCAATAGAGGCAGCTAATGCAGTTTTACCCGAACCTGGAGGACCATGCATTAACAGCGAAACCAATCTTGTACGATCACTTTCTTTGACCTGGCGAACGTATCTGCTACCGGCTCTTAATATATCATCAACTTTTGGAGAAAATTTGAAAACACCCCCTTCAATACAAGTCTTTAAATCTTCTTCATTGACACCAAACGCAGGAGTGACTTCGCTTAGAGCGTTCAGAAAATCTTCTCTTGTAACTTTCATATTCGCAATGTCTTTGTTATTAATTTTAGTTATACCTTTTCCAATGTTAACTTTCTTATTAATTGCAAAGGAAGATGCAGATTTAACTAGACCTTCAATTTCAGCACCGGAGAAATTTTTCGATAGAGCTGCCAATTCCTTCAAGTCAACATCTTTCTCTAACATTTTATTTTCCCTCATTTTTTTGGTTTGAATTTCAAAAATTTGGAGACGACCATGTTCGTCAGGTAATTGTATTTCAACTTGAACTTCAAATCTTCCAGGTCTTAATAAGGCGCTATCAATTAAATCTTTACGATTGGTCATACCAATGACTAGAATGTTATTCAATTGATCAACACCATCCATCTTGGCTAACAACTGATTGACAACGTTATCACCAACACCTGTCCCGTCTCCCCTTGAACCTCTTTGCTTGAAAACAGAATCAAATTCATCAAAAATAATTATATGCAAAGAAGAATCTTCACCTTTGGCTTTATATTCCGCCTCAGCATCTTTGAACAGGTTACGAACGTTCTCCTCAGACGAACCGACGTATTTACTCAATATTTCAGGGCCATTAACAATTTTTGGTTCTCTCGCATTTAACATAGTACCAATTCTTCTTGCAATCAATGTTTTACCAGTACCTGGTGGACCAAAAAGTAATAAACCTTTGACATGGCTTATTCCCAGCTTTTCAATAACAGAGGCTGGAAAAATTCGACTCGCAAAAGCTCTTCTAAAAATTTGGGTGAATTCCTTATCTAAACCACCAACACCCATATCTTCAAACTTGAAGTCTGATCTGATGATTGCATCTGATCTTGGTCTTATTGAAGTAGATTTTAAATTAACTAAACCGTCTCTACCTTTGAAAAAGTTTATGACGGTCTGCTTGATCAATATACCTTTGGATTCAATACCAGTAGCCAATGGAGCAGTGCTATCTAAGTCACCAATGTCCATAACTTGTATTGCTCTAACTTTAAGATCAAAATACATACCCTTGAAGTCAAACACCAAACTCTGACTTGGTGTGAAAATTTGTGAATCAAAATTTTTAATAAATGATTTAGCCAATTCGTCCTGGTCAAATGGTGTAGGAACAGCTTTAGCTCTGTTTCTAAAAGAAATTTCAACTTCAAGGATACCCAGATATGGCTGTTTGCCAGTTTCGCTAAACAAGTCATAACCTCTAGCAATCACATCTTGATTCAAAGACCATCCACCCCATGTTCTTTGGTTACCGTTAAACCCTATTGAACCACGCGGAACTTCATTTGAAGCTTTGGTGGTGAAGATGAAAAAATCATCAACTGCAATGTAAGCACCATCGCTGAAATCCTCAGGATTGACTGCAGCAACATTAGCAAGTGCAAAGGAATTGTTGGGACAATTGATAACAATCAATTGCTGTGAAGGTTGTTTCTGGTGTGTTGGTTTATTATGATTAAAAGGCAGTCTACTAACTAATCCACCAGAAAGACTGGATACTGGAGTCGTAGGGCTCGAATTGTTTGTTTTACCAAAACCAAACTTTTCCATTTTAACAAGATTTTATTTTCCAATGGATAATTGTTGAATAAACTTCTCGTTCATAAATAACATGAAGGCAAGAAGGTATTTTGATTAATTTGTATGTCAAAAATAGGATCTCAATTATGTAACGCATATTTCCCCATTAGGACTTTTACAGGTTTTTTTTATGTTGAGTTACGTCTTTTGCTCTAAATTCAACTAAAATTCTTATTCGATATATATTATAGTATACAAGTTAACCTCTTTCGATGGTATTTCTTCAATTGAGAGCTCCATGCTAATTTTGCTGCTGACTATTAGACATTATCATGTAGATCAGTAGTCCAGGAACGATATACATCCAGTATTTCTGAACAAATGATTTGTTTTCCTCCTAAGCAAAAGTTAGTTAATCGTTTAGCAAAAGCTTTATCACAAAGGGACACTTACTTCTTCTTCTTCTTCTTCTGATATGCCCACGTCGTTTATATCTCTGCTTGTTTTAGCTACCTTGAGTTCAGGCTGTGCACCTTCGTTAGCAGGTTTAAGAACAACTCTTACACCTTCAAAGTCCGATGGAACTAATGATATCTTACTCAGCTCGCCAGTAGCTGCTACAGTGTTCAAGATCAAATCGTATTTCAACGGTGTTTTCAGCTAAGTCTGTTAGTATCACTATTTCTTCGTAAGGAAAGTTAACGTACTTCTGTGTAGGTATGACAGTAAAAGAAATCATTCAGTTGTGCACCTATGCAATACAGGCCATTTTCACAGTCCAATTCATCAGGAATATTGATAACTTGTGTTTCCATTGTAGTTGAATTATAAGTCAGAACTCCTAAATCACAAGCTACCGATTTATCAGTGACTGAATAAGCATATAACTTCACTGGATTCGTATACTGAACCGAAAGTGACACCAAGAACAGCAGCAGCGTAGCAAATTGAAAAACATAAACCATCTTATTGTTTCTCTCTTTTAATATCGTTTGTGTTTGTTATACACATTTTAATTGTTTTTGGTGTTGATATTTTCAATCTTGGATACGTAGCTGGTTTGGCCACGAATCAGTTTAGATACTGGAAAATACACCTAGAAGACAACAGGACATCATCACCATAAGGAACAAGATACCAGATGCAACAGTTTTTTTTTATTTGAATGGAAGATGAAGCTAGAAATTGTTTTATTTACTCTGTTATTATTTGGCGGGACATTGTCTACTTTCAGCGTTTATGACGATTTGTATTCATCACCTAAAGTATGTATTTGTTATAACACAGGTTTGTAACAGAATTAACAATAAAGTACTCGTTTAACTATATTGATGATGGACTATATACGTACCAAGAATCCGCGGAGCTTTTGAATGCGAAGAGTGCTAACGGGTCGTACGAGCTGGTGAAAATGTTTGACTCTGATTTCTTATGTTATATTCCAGAAATTGAAATCGAAGTAGAAAACAAAACTAAAGAACTGGAGGAGGAACAAAAAGAGTTTCTGACAACCGAAAACTCCCAAAAAATTATAAAGCAGCGATTATCTAATATCTGTCTTTATCATATATCTGGCTTTTGGACGTACGAGTTCTGTTATGGTGATAAAATTGTCCAGTTTCATAGCGACATTGAAAAACTAAGTAAGCAGAATGTTCATGTATCAGAATTTGACGATTTGGTGTTCACTTTGGGAAATTTCAAGAACGAGAATGACCAGATTTCTGAGCTTACAATAGAGAGAGAAGGTTCAGGTAGATACTTATTTGAAACCGTTGAAGGAGGTAGCGTCTGCGATTTGACTAAACGACTAAGAGTAACAGAAGTTCATTATATTTGTGACCCAAAGGAGTCGAAACCGAAATTGGATTTTGTCAAAGAATATAGAACGTGTCAATACCAGGCTCAAGTGAGCTTACCTGAGTTGTGCCAAGATGATTTGTTAAACTCTAAAGAACATGAAATATTGAATGACATAGTGTGTAAAAAAATAATCTCAGAAGATGTCGATACATTTATTGCAAAGGACGATTTGGTATTGGCTGATCAGTTGAAACTGCATAAGAGCAAAAAGATCTTAATTTCGAATTATAACTTAGAAACAATTTCAAACGGTGTTTATTTGGGGACTCCCAAAACTAAGAATGACAATCTGAGAATATTCATAGCTATGTATAATGATGAATTACTAAACTCAATTGCTCTCGCTTTCATTTATGCTGCTAAAAAACGCAGAATCAAAATGCATCCTGATGGAGAGGAGTATTTGTCAGGCGACGATTCATTTTCATTCCAGACTTATGTTTATGATAAAGATGGATATTATCTTAATACGGTTGAGGTTTCTAAAGATTTTGATAGTAAGTTGGTAGTACAAGAAGCAAAGAAAAAAATTCAATTAAGCAAAAACATCATTTTTTATAAGAGAAAGGAAAACAAGCCCGATCCAGTTGATGAGCAGGAGGACCACCAACAAGATAACGAGGACGTTCAAAAGGACAACCAGCAAGTGGAAAACGAGGTCAGTTTTAACAGTGAAGAAATCATTCACGACGAGTTATAAGTAATTTTTGAAATTGAGACGAAAGAAACGACTTTCAATAGCGGGTTTTTTTGGTTGATTAAACTGCCTTTCTAATAATACAAATTAATAATATCGATATTTTTTTTTTGTATATAATACAATAATTACAGAACAATAAGTGAGAACAAATTAGATAACAGAACTCAAAAGAAAATAAAAAAACATCTTATCTTCTTATGTACACATAAAGTAGTATTAGTATCAAGTTCATTATATTGCCTGCATTGTGAGTTGATCGTCTTCAGGCAGGAAAAAAGAAGCAGCAATGAATTTTTTTCTTGGAGCCGATATCTTACCTGTTGGTGGTAATTTTGGACGTGGATTCCGCTGTTTTTGAGGGTAATCCTCGTCCTCCATTACAACTAGTTCATCAGAGTTGTTCAGGAATTCGGTAGCTTCCTTTTTTGATTTTAAAGATTTTAAGTGAAACTTTTTTGTCTTTTCAAAGCACTGTTCCAAGAATGGTTGAATTATTTTAATTTGTTTCGAAAAGTCTTTTTTGGTCAATCTCGGATAGTTGACATTTTCGAATTCTTCTCTTTGAATTTTTTTGGTTTCACCTTGATTATTAAATGAATTTGTAAGTTTTGACTGCAACAAATGCAGCGGAATAGTCGAGTTAAGTAAACCGAATTCTTTATCTAATCCTAATTCTCTAAATCCAAAAAAATCCTCACCAATTTCACTTGAAAAATCACCAGTTAGAAACTGGTCACTGTTATCTGTAAAATTTTTTTCATTCAACTCCTGTAAAGAAGGTCTCAATAGATCTTTTAAGAACATTGATAATTTGGTCTTTAAATCTCTTAACTTATTACCTTGCTTTAAAATATTCTCGGTAATATAAGTATACAAGCCATCAGGTTTTGTGATACCATTTTCCAACAATGTTACCAATAAGTTTTCTCTATTGCTTATCTTATTTACTGATTGAGTTTCATTATTTGATTTGATTGTTTTTATTAAATTACTCATAAAATCACTAGTTATTTGAGTCAACATATCAATCGCAATCGGTTCTGTCGATTCAAACCCATTCTGCATTGCAATCTTAGAGACTCTCTTCTTCAAAACCGCGTATATTATTTCTTTATTGAACTTGTCATGTGTGCTCAATCTTGAAATCGGATCAATGTCGATCGAGTCATCTATTTTTGTAATTTCTGGTGCTTTCATCTGTGAATGATGAACAAATTGCTGTTGTTGCATCTGCCTAATTAACGAAATCTTGAAACAGATCTTTCGGATTTCTTGCATCTCATTTATGTTGCTGTTCATAATTTTATTCAATCCTGAATCCTCAACTGCAAATTCAGATGGTTTTAAACCATTCAGTAACACATCATCAACCAATTTTTCTTCTTCATACTCTATTTCTTCATCATTAACACCTCTATATAACAGACCTGGTAGACCTCCAGTTATATCATATTCAATTAAATATGGTTCATCAATACTTTCCTGAAATTTTGATTTACCATTGATATTTATACCAAATCGTTTTGGTCTTTTATTATTGTTAGTAGAATAATTATTCAAGAATGAATCAAATTCATTCATTTTTTTAGAATTCCTCAAAATCGCGGCGCTTTCCATATTTAGTTTATTGTCTTTAAACAAGTTTGACCTCTTTGCACAAAAATCTGCTCTTGTTTTCGCTGTTAAATTTTTCCAAGCCTGAATCTCTAAATCATCTTTATCATCATCTTGCTGGTTTAAATACTCATCTGACTCGGCATTCGTCTCAGTATTTATCTCGCCATTATTATTATCATCATCATCTACATCAGGAGTATCAATGTCGTTACGATTAGCATTCGTCAGTCCAGAAACAAGGTTGTTAGTTATTGGAGTAGATACTTTCGAAACTATTGGAACGCTGACGGATTGCGGAATCTCTAAAGATTCTTCTTGTTTAACTTTTTCCTCCCCATTTCTTGTTCTTTTTTTACCCTTTTTAGATGCTGTCTTTGAGTTTGTTATTGGAGTCGAAACATCTTCAATTTCCTCAATTTCAACCTCCGACCTATCTCTAATAACAATATCAGGTATCAATGGAATCAAGCTCAATGATTTCTTTTGCATTGCTATTGCATGGACTCTCAAGAAATGGTTGGGGTCGGAGTTGTATGTTAAACAATTTTTCCAAATCAACATAATATCATCGACAAATTCAGCTTTCGATTTATAACTATAGCTCTTCAATGTTCTCATTACTGTGTTAAGATCCATTGGCTTCTTTATTACAGATGAATAGTTTGGAGCATCTCTTTTATTGACCTTATTCAAAAATGCAGTTGAATGCTCAGTATAACCTCTTAGTTCTAAAATGACTTTCTCACATGCTTCATACAACTCCTCTTGTCCAATTTTATCATCAGAAGCCCATTTTGATCTATTCTTACGAACATCCATTATTAATGTTCTCAGTTCGTTATCACTAACATTTAATTTCTCTTTGTTTTCCTCGATTGAATGTAGTAAGTATTTTAATGACAGATTAGCTGCACCCAAATTTATTGAAATTTTCGTCAAATCATTTGCTGATACATTACTACTGCTATCGTCCAATAATCTGTCATTTTCTTCTAGTTTGCGTCTTTTCAATAACGTTTCTTTATCGTTC
>JAJMCJ010000085.1:0-36427 GCA_030572875.1 Wickerhamomyces kurtzmanii | reverse complement strand
CACTCTATTTGATTGCTTTGGAAGCCAAAGATCGATTTGGAGATCAATCACCAGATACAATAATGTGACTCAGTTTGAAGATTTAATTTGAAGGAGAACATTTTTTACAGTTGTTTTTGCACGTTTTTGACAAACATCTCTTTTATTGAAGTCAAATTATTGTTTCGAGAACTTGTGAAAAATTTCTGCATGGTTAAAACCATTTTATTTTGAAAAAATTCTGGGATGACTGATCTACTCAATTTTTACTTATAAGTGCTTTCATTATTTTTTCAGTTACTTTTCATATACCGTGATACTGCTAAATTTCATTTCAGACACAAGATTTACCCTTTAGCAATACATCACAAAGCAAAATGTTTAAAACAACGATTGTTGCTTGTGCGAGCGCATCTAAGAAATCGGCTCCATTAGGATACAAAAATATGCTGAAGGATCCGTCAAAGAAATACACTCCTTTTCCTAAATTTGACCTACCAAACCGCCAGTGGCCAAATAAATCAATCACAAAAGCTCCAAGATGGCTATCCACAGATTTAAGGGACGGGAATCAATCATTACCAGATCCGATGTCAGTTGAACAAAAGAAAGAATACTTCCATAAACTGATCGAAGTTGGTTTCAAAGAGATCGAAGTTGCCTTTCCATCTGCTTCTCAGACTGATTTTGATTTTACAAGATACGCTGTTGAGAATGCACCAGATGATGTTTCAATTCAAGTCCTAACGCAATCGAGAGACCACTTAATTAAGAGAACAGTTGAATCTGTTAAAGGTGCAAAAAAAGCTACAATTCACACTTATTTAGCAACATCTGATTTATTCAGAGACGTCGTTTTCAACATGTCTCAAGAGGAAGCTGTTAAGAGAGCTGTTGAAGCTACAAAACTAGTTCGTTCCCTAACCAAAGATGATCCAAATATGCAAGACACTCAATGGACCTATCAGTTTTCTCCTGAATGTTTCTCTGATACACCTGTTGAATTTGCTGTTGAGATCTGTGAAGCTGTCAAAAATGCATGGGAGCCAACTGTTGAAAACCCTTTAATTTTCAACTTACCAGCTACTGTTGAAGTTGCCTCTCCAAACATTTATGCCGATCAGATTGAATATTTTTCCACTCATATTAGTGAACGTGAGAAAGTTTCAATTTCAACACATGCCCACAATGATCGTGGTTGTGGTGTTGCTGCTTCTGAATTGGGTCTTTTAGCTGGTGCTGATCGTGTTGAAGGTTGTTTATTTGGTAATGGAGAAAGAACTGGTAATGTTGATTTGGTAACCGTTGCTTTGAACATGTACACTCAAGGTGTTTCCCCTGAACTAGATTTTTCTGATTTAGAATCTGTTATTCAAGTTGTCGAAAAGTGTAACAAGATTCCAGTTCACCCAAGAGCTCCATATGGCGGTGATTTGGTTGTTTGTGCCTTTAGTGGTTCCCATCAAGATGCCATCAAAAAAGGTTTCTATTTACAAGAGAAAAGAAATGCTCAAGGAGATGTGCGCTGGAGAATTCCATATTTACCTTTAGATCCAAAGGATATCGGTAGAAGTTACGAAGCTGTTATTAGAGTCAACTCCCAATCAGGCAAAGGTGGTGCTGCATGGGTTATTTTGAGATCTTTAGGCTTAGATTTACCAAGACAGTTACAAGTCTCGTTTTCATCAGTTGTGCAGAAGCAAGCGGATACACTAGGTCGTGAATTAAAGTCTGAGGAGATCACTGCCTTATTTGAAAACACATATTACTTGAATGCCAATAGCTCTGTTCGTTTAACAGATTATGATGTCACAAAAACTTCAAAGGATGACCGAACATTGAATGGTGAATTACTAATAGGTGGAGAGACCTATCCAATTATTGGTTACGGTAACGGCCCAATCTCATCATTAACGGATGCCTTAGCCAGATTCTTCAATATTGAGTTAGAAGTTTCAAACTATACCGAACACTCCATTGGTTCAGGTTCAAAAACTCAAGCTGCTACTTTTATTCAAATTGAATATAAAAATAGTAAAGGCAAACAAGTTTCTACTTGGGGTGTTGGTTTACATGAAGATGTTTCGGAGGCTTCAATGAAGGCAATTATCTCCAGTATTAACTCAATTATTGAGTCAGGTGAAATCGTTTTGCCAACTTCTGATAGTAAAATTGGTGCTGGTAAAGCTTAGGTGTTATCAAAAATTATTTATTCCGGTGTTTATTTAGGAACTAGCATTTATTTATTTTCAACTTAGTTTGTAGAGAGTTAAAGCAGCAACTAATTAGTTGTTGATCTAAATGAAAGAAAAGGGTCGGATTTACTGATTCAAAATACGAGGGTAATAAATGAAAGTTGTATTTTTCAGTTTCGACTACCACACAGATAATCAAACATGCTCATTGGGATCCTTTTCACTTGAAACATAAGAACAAATTAGGTGATTGGAACAATAAGTAGAGAAGATGAGGATTCTTGTTAAAGAGAACCCGAGAATAATAGCACTTTGCTCGCAGACACACGCATTATTGTTTAAATACATTGAACTGAAAGGTGCAAAGAAAGTTGGAATTGAACTAGTTAGGAGAGATGATGTGAAATTAGAACATTTCAAAAACTTGTCACGTCATGAAATTTCTGGATTTTTGGGTTTAATTGAAGTTGAGGGTGATCTATTTCTATGTTCAATTTCTGGTAAAGCAGAAGTTGCGAGTCCAATTCCGCATGAGACTGTTAATAAAATATTCGGGGTTGATTTCTATTCACTAAACAATAAAAAATGGGATTTCTTGTCAATTGATCCAAACGGTTTTCCAATTCTGCCAGATTTAGATCCCAATGACCCAAGCCAGAGAAAGCCAGATCGTCACCCATGTTACGAACTTCGAAAACTGTTATCAAACGGTTCTTTTTACTATAGTTCAGATTTCGATTTGACAAGCATGTTGCAACAGAGGGGGATGGATAATCATTCACTAAGTTTTGACAATTACCAGGAAGAGTATATGTGGAACTCGTTTATGATGCAAGAAATAGTTGAATTCAGAAATAGACTAGATGATAGTACAAGAAACATTCTAGATGATAATGGATTTTTGACAACTGTGATAAGAGGTTACGCTGAAACTTTTGTATCGAGAGTCCGGGGGTTGAAATCAAGAACTACTATTATCTCGAAACAATCTTGGAAAAGGGCAGGCACCAGATTTAATGCAAGAGGTATGGATGATGATGGGTACGTCGCAAATTTTGTTGAGACCGAATTTATTCTTTATACAAACGAAATTTGTTACTCATTTGCAGAAATCAGAGGAAGCGTCCCAATATTTTGGGAACAAGATACATCACTGATTAGTCCAAAAGTCCAGATTACAAGATCAGAAGAGGCAACACAGCCAATCTTCAATCGACATTTCAAAACTTTGATTGACAAGTACGGTCCTGTAAATATTGTTAACTTATTATCAACAAAGCCATCTGAAATTGAGTTGACTAAACGATATAGAAAACACGTTAAAAATGCTAAAAATAATGATATATATTTAACTGAATTTGATTTCCATCAGGAAACTTCTAAGCAAGGTTATTCTTCTGCAGGTAATATTGTCCCATTAATCAAAGATTCATTATTTGAATTTGGATATTTTAGTTTTGACGTTCGAAATAATAAAACATTGAGCGAACAGACAGGTATATTTAGAACAAACTGTTTAGACTGTTTAGATAGAACGAACTTGATCCAACAAGTTATTTCAACTTATGCATTGAACATCTTTTTAAAGGACCATAATCTAAAAAAGAGTGAAGATTTATTTGAAAAACACAGCACTTTGTGGGCAAATCATGGTGATCAAATTTCTCAGATTTATACAGGCACAAATGCTTTGAAGTCATCGTTTTCAAGAAGTGGAAAAATGAGTTTAGCTGGTGCGTTATCAGATGCCACCAAATCTGTGAGTAGAATGTATATCAACAATTTTGTTGACAAAGGTAAGCAGGTTACAATTGATACTCTGCTGGGAAGAATATCAGGACAACTAGCAGTTCATTTATATGATCCTGTAAGTGACTATGTCAATGAAAAATTGAAACAGAACAAACGAGAATACACGTCATCAAAAACTATCAATATTTTTACAGGAACTTATAACGTTAACGGAATTACAAGCATCGGAGACTTATCGGATTGGCTCTACCCTATTGGCGACAAATTCAAACCAGATATTGTTGTATTAGGCTTTCAAGAAGTTATTGAATTAACAGCAGGTTCCATTTTAAATGCAGATTATTCGAAATCGACGCTTTGGCAAAAGGCCGTATCTGATTGTTTGAACCAGCATGATAAATATTTGCTCTTCAGAGCAGAGCAAATGTCATCTCTGTTGCTTTTATTTTTTGTCAAAGCTGAATCTGTCGATAGTTTGAAGCAAGTGGAAGGTGCTTCTAAGAAAACAGGTTTGGGTGGAATGACAGGTAATAAGGGTGCTGTTTCGGTGAAATTCAATTATGGTGAAACAAGTTTCTGTTTTGTAAATGCACACCTAGCTGCCGGTTCTACAAATGTTGAGGAACGAAACAGTGACTATAATTCAATTAATAATGGCATTCGATTTTCAAGAAGTGCTAAGATAACTGATCATGATTGTATAGTTTGGATTGGAGATTTAAATTATAGAATTTCACTACCGAATGAAGATGTCAGGAACAAAATACAGCAAAAGGATTATGCCCGTCTAATACAATATGATCAGCTAACTAGTGAGATTAACAATGGACAAGTTTTCAAAGGGTTTATGGAACCAACCATTAATTTTGCTCCAACGTATAAATTTGATAATGGATCCAACGAGTATGATAGCTCAGAAAAGGCAAGAACCCCTTCATGGACAGATAGAATTGTTTACAAGTCTTCCAATAAAAATGTGAAAACACTAGCTTATTCATCTGCACCACTATTAATATCAGACCACCGTCCAGTGTTCTCTGCATTCCGTGTTTCTGTTGATATCGTTGATCAAACTAAAAAAGGAAAATTAGTTGATGAGCTATACAGGAACGCTACAAAGAGTAAGGAATTGATAGAATTAAATCTTGAGGAACCTGTTGCCAAAGTTGTAAATTTACTCGATAATGATTTCAAACACATAGAAATTCCACCATTGATTCCGGAAAGAAACCATAGTTCATCATCTTTATCATCAACGCCGCCTTTGATTCTCTCGTCTTCGACACCACCATTAGTACCACCACCGAGATCATTATCAACTCCCTTGTCGCTAATTCCCTCGAAAAAACCGGATTCTGTGTCATCAACACCTCCACTAATCCCATCAAGACGATCAAATACGTCACTGGCATCAAGCATCACAAAGAAAGTTAGTGATTCTCCTTCAGTTTCTGAAAAACCAGCAGTTCCCACCCCTCGGTTGAGTTCGAATTCAAGTTCTTCAGTCATTAATGTCATAAATGCTGAGTCACTGACTCCAAAAGTGGCTCCGAATACCAACTCATCAACACACCCCCCCGTACCACCCCCAAGAAAGGCAGCAATACCTCCAGGATTTGAAAGTTCAAGCTCTGTATTACAGCCAAAGTTATCGAAGAAGCCTGCCGTTCCAAAGAAACCAATTTCCTTACATTCCACTCCAACAGGTCCTCTTACAGGTCCAAAGCCATAAGGATCTTGATCTATATCAATTTATCGACTTTCATATAAATACAACAATTTTAATCTGATAATTATTCGTATGTACTGCTGATTCGGGTTAATGTAATTTACGTCATTTCTCAGTAGCCTAATGACTGAACTCAAGTCACGAGATCTTAATTTACCGGATCTGGATAATTATAAACATCAAGAATTTATTCCCTTAAATACGTCTGCCCGATCCACCACAGTATTCGCTATTACCATTGCTGCTCTATGTGAAAGTTGTTAAAGCTGTGAAGAAACCTCTTTATCTCATTCATTTCTTAAATCTCAATAACCAATCAGATGAAAAGAACTCGTAGCAACAGTATTGTTGTGGAACAATTACCTTCACCAGCTGCATCAGACTATGAATTAAACACCAAAAAGACAAAAATTGAATACAAAAATCATGATTTTTTAGATATAGTGCGAAATGAGACGGTTGAGTATTTGAGCAACCCTGAGCTTGGGGAAGATAAAATTGAAGTCGCCAAAGGCGATAAGCACCTTGTTGTTGTGTTCTTTGGCATTCTAGACGATATTATCGGTGAAATAAAGTGCGTATACACTTTCAAAAACAACTTATCTGAAGTTTTTGTACTAACTTGAATTAAAAGTGAAGCATTTCAAATCTTGACTAACGGTTATAATACAGAATTAATAGGAGTATCGTCAAATTTGATCAAAAATAAGTACAAATTTCCACTGATTAATGGCAAGAGTATTTCAAAGAAGTTAAACGTTTTAGATCCAGTTGGTGGAGGGGTCTATCCCAGAGATGTTATTATAATATACGACAGAGAAGGGATAAAACGCTGTGTGATTGATCTAAGATACGAGAATAATTACCTGCTGGAGAAACCGGTTCTGGATGTTTTAATTGATTATCTAGAGTGCCTGGAATCTGAATTTATGTGAGAAAAAAGCGTTCAAAGTTTTAGCAGCATAAATAAACGTGAAAATAACAAAACCGTAAACAAGTTTCTATTGAAATTTATAAAAGATATATAATATTGTGTTATTTCTTTAACAACTCCTCCTGTTGTTTCATACTTTCTCTAATTTGTTTGATCTCTTCATTAATCGTTGCTATACCAACTGATAATCTTTCAATTTCTTCCTGCTCTGTTTGTTTTGTAAATATTTGCTCTTTCGTTTTCTTGTCCGGGAGCATGTTGCCAGGTTTTTGAGTCATGATTTCAAAGAGCTGTTCAGTTGGTTCGTTAAATACAACTTCGTCGTACGATATACTCTGTACATTTTTATCTTCTTCTGTCAAAACGGCATCAGGCGGGAAACCGTACGGATGCAATCTTAAATGGTGATATAGTGATAGGTTCTTTTCGTTGGCTTCATTAACGAAATATATCTTGACTCCAATTTCAAATTCACCCCAGCCTGTTTCTGTAACTTCAAAAGGTGGCTTCTCAACTGATCTTGTTGCATTTGGGTATGTTTCATGTAGCTTGAAAACTACTCTCTTGATGAAATAACTCAGATCATTACCATTGGGATCTCTAACGAAAATTGTCCAAGAATGTGTATGTTCGTCTCTTGCCGTAGCTGGTCTTATATCACCTAGAGGCTCTGCAGTGTTCCCATATATTATAGGACGAGAGATTGATAGTGTCAAAAAAAAATTAGTAACTCTTTAAAAAAATTTAAACTGATATACACACTTTGATTCTTTTTACGGCAGCAGGTGGTACCATTATACTTTTTCAGCTAATTTCTAAGCTGTTGTTGGTGTTCTTGATGTTATTATTTCAAGTTCTCGATATATGGAAAAATCAAATTTAGAGCCCTGCGAGGTAACCTATATTTTGTTTTTTTCAGAGCACATGATACACATCAACGATAGAAACTAGCAGGCTCAATAATTACAACTAAGATCAGGATCATAAAGAATGGTTCTAAAGAATATATACATTGCAAGACACGGATATAGGGCAAATTGGCTTAAACTGAATCCCTCCAAAGCTACTGCAGATGAAATCAAAATGATAAAGTCAAAAAACGATATACTATCACCAACAGGTATAGACAGTGATCCACCATTAGCAAAGCATGGTGTTGACCAAGCCAAAGAACTTGCACACTATATTTTTTCTATTGATCCTCAACCTGAAGTTATCTTTTCGAGTCCTTTTTATAGATGTCTACAGACTGCCACCCCTATTGCCGATGTCTTAGATATTGATATCGAGCTGGAATCCGGTATTGGTGAGTGGTACAAACCCGATAGACCAGTTATTCCAGAACCTGCTGGACACGAATTATTAAAGACGTTTTTCCCTCAATTGAAAAGCACTTGGCAATCAGTACTGAAACCCTCACTAGAAGGTGAAACTCCAGAGCAAATATTCGATAGGTGTAGCCTTTTTCTAAAGAAGTTCATACCAAAATTTGAATCAGCGTATCCAGATGCTGAAACAGTTCTCTTTATTACTCACGCAGCCACAAAAATTGCGCTAGGAACGGCATTGCTTGGCTTAAGCAGTGTTTATGATACGTTGGATGATGAAGACACCATCATCAAGAGTGGATCTTGTAGTTTGGATAAGTATGAACGTTATAATAATGATTGGGTCCTCACAATGAATGGTAATACTGAATTTTTAACTGACGGTGAAGAAATGCATTGGGACTTCAGTAAGTTGTGTTTTTTTACGGAAAATTTATGAATACTAATTGTTTATAGAAAATGGGTTTGAAGCTGGCTCCGACGATGATATCAGGGAAAGAAATGATGCCAATAGACTAAACGCAAATAGTGATGAAGGATACGATGACGTATACGTTACTTTGGAAGTTCCTCATTCAACTTACTCTTCGGAGATTCCACCAACTTCAACTTTGCAGGTGTCTGGACTACATACTCAAAATCCATTATTCAAAATCAACGAACAGTTTTATCAGGGTGATTGGAAGAAACTAGTGGGAACTGAAATTGTGCTGCCCAATGAGAGAGAAGAGGAAGCTATTAAACTCACTGATCGGATCATGCTAGATGAAGTGAATATTTCATAATATCAGTACCGTTTGTGGAGAATCTGTATGGGTCTGTCTACCAGCTGTTATTGTTTTATATATATTTTTCAAATTTTACTTCTGTCTTTAGACTTCAGTTGGTTACGTTATATGTATCCAACTACTAGAGGAAGTTATAATTCTACGTTCCGAATATCATTGGAATGAAACAGTTTATTAGAAAAAAAATATGATTACTGGACGTGTGCTCTTCATAATACGCTGTAGGTTAAAAAGATTACGATGGTATATTGGTACCCTCTTTCATTGCCAAATAGAAAATTGCGTGTATATAAAGAAGTAAGAACGCGTCCTGAGTATTTCTTTTTCAAAACCCCGAAATGGTTAAATCTTATTCTTTAACTCCATCTGTGCTGATACATAAAGAACTATTATACTAGCTAGATACAATGTCAGAAATTTCAAGACTTAAACACCCAGTTTTTGATGCCTTTAAAGATCAAAAACTCATTTTAGCATCAACATCGCCGAGAAGATATGAAATCTTGAAGCAGATGGGGTTCGAGAATGTCGAGGTCTATCCATCAAAATTTCCAGAAGATCTAGATAAATCAAAGTATTCACCAGAAGAAGTGAGGAATTTGCTACAATTTCAATTTTAATGATCTGTTATTAACAAACGTGATTAGTATGTAAGACATACAGCTATTGGCAAGGGTCAGGCCGTCTATGATGAACTTGTAAGTTTGATATGAATTTATGTATGAAAAAAAAGTCTCTAATAAAAGATAACAGGCGTCCGAAGGAGAAATCCCATTTTTCATTTTATCATCTGATACTGTTGTTGAATGCAATGGTAAAATTTTTGAAAAGCCAAAAGACAAAGAAGATCAGCTACGCAACTTGAAATACTTACGTGATTCTAAAACTGTTCAGAATGTATTAACCGGAGTAGCTATAATAGTTAATGGTAAACTCAGCTCATTTGTTGAGAGTACTAAAATATACATGGATCAGAATATCAGTGATCAATTGTTTGAGAGCTATGTTGCTACAAATGAAGGGCTGACCGTTGCTGGAGGCTATAGAGGTCAAGGTATGGGTGGGATCTTTATAAAAAGAATCGAAGGTGACCATTACAACATCGTTGGACTGCCATTTCATTCGACCTTCAGATTTATTGAACAAGGGTTGGGACTCAACTTGGAGAATACCAAAAATTAGTTCAGCTCAGATGGCTTATAGTATAGAGAAAAAAATCCATATAAGACTGAAGACTGAATATAATTATTCTTCTACTCTCACTGAAGTTATACTTCTATATAGCAATCATGCGTATTTGTGTAGATATGTGCAAATGGTTATGGCTCTCTGCCGATGAGATGAAAAAAAAATTTTCTAAACTAGAAAAAATTTTAGAATTTTTGTATTCCAGTAAATACACAAGTTGACTCAAAGAATACAGTTTACATAGACAATATGGGTACTAAACTGATTACAAAGTCAAACATCAAGCCAAAAAGAGCTGGAAATGTTACTAGAGTATCTCCAGTAAAAAATGAAACAAAAAGATCTGTAAAAGTCAAAGAAACAAAGGTTAGCTCAGAAGAACTCACAAAATTACCTAGTGACAATGAAGTATCAAGCGATTCAGACGAAGAATTAGGTGGATTTTCCAGCACCGATGGTGAAGAAGATGAAAATGATAACAAAATCGAAGACAGTGATGAAGAGTCAGAGGAGGAAGAAGAAAAAGAAGTAGAATCTGATTTGAAGAAAACAGAAATCTCGAAATCTAAAGCAAATAAGAAGGAAACACATTCAGTTACAAAAGTAGCAGATATTTCCAAAAAGCAAACTAAATCGAAAAAAGATAAAACCGGAGTCATATATATTGGTAGATTACCAGATGGTTTCAATGAGCATGAATTAGAGAAGTATTTTAATCAATTTGGTAAGATCACCAAATTGCAATTGGCTCGTAACAAAAAGAGTGGAAAGTCAAAACATTATGCATTTGTTGAATTTTCCAATTCAGATGATGCTAAAGTTGCACAAGAAACTATGAATAACTACCTACTGATGAACCATCAATTGAAAGTTTCCATGGTTGATACCGAGTTTAGACAAAGTAAAAAATTTAAAAAAAGAGTTTTTAAATTACCAAAAAAATCTAACGATAAAAAAGCTTTGACTGAAAGAACTAAATCATCACAAGAAAAGAGGGAGAAAGCATTAAAAGCAGCTGGTATTAATTGGTAAATAAGTTTTAATAGTATATTTTTTAAGTTCCTTTGTAATTTATTTTTAGTTTTGAAGTTTTGATAAAAGTTTTAACACTGATTTCTATACACACTACATGGGTTACGAGCAGTTATGATTTTCATACCTTCTGAAATCTGGTTCAACGAATAAATCTTTGCAATTTAAGATAAAGGGCACCCCTGTAAGTCAAAAATAAATAGCACTTTTAATCACTTCGATAAAAATATGTCCAGTGTTGAAAAACAATCTATGGGAGTTCGGTACTTTCTTTCTGCGGTAATAATACCGTATCATCTGGCAAAAATGTGACATGCTAGTTGGAAATAAGATGTTTGTAGCTTCAGCAGTGTTGTCTTGAATTCTCACCAGCTTATTTTGTATAAGTTGAATTTCTGCAGAAGCTCTCAGTAATACATCACAGTGAATGAGTAACAGTTACGAACGAAGAAAGATTTCATGTGGATATTACATAGCCAATCTGATAACTAAGAAGAGGATGCTTTAACCCAGATTTCTGATAAATACAACGATGACCTGACAATTCTTTTCAAAAGTTCTGAGGTTCTATTTCTCTCTCGCTATATTAATCTCATCAGCTGATGAAAGTTATGGTATGGTAATCACCATACACACAAAAATTTATTCTAGACGTAATACCTGTTTGTAGAATACAGAGTAACCTTGCAAACAGTACCCTACTTTTCATTGCCTCTGTCTAGTGAGTAAATCTTAAAATACCAATGTAAATAGGGTTGGCATTAAATTTCCTAAACAGGTTAATCAGAAGATAGCTTTTTATTTTTCTCAAAAAGGAATTAGAACCCTTGGGAATTCACCATGAAATCGCGTCACATATGTCAAGAGAATGCGACGCATACTAAGTTTGGTCTGAACAACCGGCGCAGACGCGTAGTTACCTTCCAGTCGTGCTGCAGCTGACACTCTAGGCACAAATCAGCAGAATTTGATTGGTTTTTGTGCCCAAAACTTGGTAGTGGCAAAACCAAAATCTGAATCTGAAAATTTTAAATTTTCGTATAGAGATAATCAGACGTTTTCGTTGATAAAATTGTTTTTTTCTTCTGATAAAACTCGTTCTCATAATTAGAATTTTTTCCTAACATAATACGGTTTATCCTTTGTTTTCTTAGTGAACTCTCATTACTGGAAATCAACTCAAAAAAAAGTTATTGAAACCTTGATAACATATTAGCCCGATACATACTAAATCAAATCAGATTCAAAAATGTCAAAAGTTTATACATACGCTGATATCGCGTCCCATAATACTGCGGAGGATTTGTGGATGGCCATAGATGGTAAAGTTTATGATTGTACTGAATTCCTGGACGAGCATCCGTATGTACCTTTCCAGAGCTCTACTGCCTATTGTTACTAACCAATGCCAACAGAGGTGGTGAAGAGGTTATGATTGATTGTGGTGGTATTGATGCTACCGGTCCCTTTGACGTATGTGGAAATTCCTGTCACGAAACGAAAAGACATTATGACTAACGAACTTTAGGATATTGGGCATTCAGAAGACGCTAGAACGATGCTGGAACCAATGTACATCGGTGACATTGATGCTTCATCAGTTCCAGCAAAATCCTCATTTGCTTCAGGTTCTGGTGTTTCAGGTGGTGATTCAAATATGGGTTTAATTTTCGCTATTGTCGCGATTGTCATTGCCACTGCTGCCTATGTTGTTTTCACAAAATAAGCTTTTATTGGGCAATTCTTTTATTTTGTTTGCAACTTTATTTATTGTTTTTTGGTTAGTATCCTACAATTATTCTATTGAATATTTCTTAATTTTAGGTTATAAATTCTTTTGTTATAAACTTGTACCATATTGATTTTGCGTAGTACACCATGAGAAACAGTGAGGCAATGTAACGGAAGGTAGTTTGGCTCATTTGATTCAAGTTTTATTGATATTCTATAGCTCTTTGACTTTTTATGAGTGTTGTAGTTATAATGATTAAATATACGAAAAAGTGTATCTGGGAGACTAACATTAGCTAAAAATAAAAGACCGCTTAAAATCCCCGTGAAATCAGGAACTGTTGAAAAAAAGCTAACACAAAACCGATGTAATTATACAAATAATATCGAAACAACCTCAAAACTTGAACTCGAAAATATGGCCAGAACAGAGAAAAAAACACTTAAGGAGATCCTAGAAAATGATGTTGATTTGATTGAAAACGAAAAGGACTTACAGGAGGTTGAACTAGACGATGCAGCTCAGAACAACGAGGAAATTACCGATGATGAACATTGTATCGAATGTAAGGATATGAAAACTGAAATAGTTTGCAACGATTGCGAAGAAAATTTCTGTATTGTTTGTTTCCATCTCATTCACTCTAATGGTAGAAGAAAGACCCATAAATTCACAAAATTAAGCGAAGACAAAGGTGAACCACTAGCTACAAGTAAGGAACCTTTAAGAGACTACGAAATGAGAGATGCTCAAGCATCAGAAGACGACTTTGAATCCACTCAAGAACCGGATATAAATGAAGTCATAATGGAAGGTATGAAAAGGCAAGTTCAATATATTCCCTTGAGATTATCTTCTGAAGAGAGGCATCTGTTGCATTTACTAGAAGCTGCGCTGAGTGTTTCTGAATATACAGATAGAGTTGACATTTTATCCTACACTTCCAAATCAAAAAGAATCGTTAAACAACTGCAGGAAATTTGTTCTGTTCTCGCAGGGTTGGTTGTTGCTTCTAATTTAAAAATCGGACAACAATTAATTGAAAACAAAAATTTTGAAGATAATGCCGAGTGGTACAAAGATATCTTTGAAATCGGCAGAAGGTACAAGATTATGAATCCTGAAAGAATGAGACAGACTTTTGGCAAGCTGACATATATGGTTATGGATTCGAGATTACCAGAGATTGAAAGTCACATGGAGTTTAATCTTTATAAACCTCTTAAGACTGTTTACTCATTTTTATCCTCAAAAAGTGAGGATAATCAAAAGGCCTTAGGTCTATTCGATGATCCACTTATAATTTACGCAACTGCTGAAATCTCACCAGTTGGAAAATCAAGACTTCAAATAAGCAAAGATATAAAAATTAAAGAGGCTGCGATTGAAAAATTATCTTCCAAATATTCTTCTCCTAAATCATTTACAAAAGACGACATCCGTCAAGTGCTATATTCAATTGGTGATTATAATGCTTACACTTATGCTAATAGAAAACCAATCCTAAGAATGATAGAAAGATTAGAAAGATTCAGGGAACCAGAAATTGCTACGAAATTCTCAATTGGGATTCAATATGGTAGAAGTGGTGCCCGTTTAACCCACGATCATGAAAGGCAATACCAATATGTTCATCAATCATTGACTTTATGGTCAATAATCCAAAGAGAAATGATACATCTATGGTCGATTGCAGACGATGATTTATTTAATGGAACGGCATATAAGTTAACTTCAACAGGACAAGGACTAAACAGAGTTAAACCATGTCCTATTTTATATAAGGAGATGTACAAGATTTTACACGAGTGCAAATCAAAATCAAAATCATGGATTGGTTCAAGTGTTGTTCACTTAGGTGACGATGCAGTTCCAAATGCTTTATTTTTCTTAGACAAATACACCCAGGTTCCTAATATTCTAATTCCAATTGATCAATGTATTTTGAAAATTGATGATCTAGAAAAAGATCCTTATACTAAAAAATATATAGAGGACCAATTTGGTAATAAGGAGAACCTGAAATTATCAATCTTACAAGATGCTTTTGCGCATATGTTTGATGGATCTGGTGCTGATAATTTTTACATGTCAGGTTCCTGTATAGACGGTAGATTGACAAGTGCCTGGAATCATACAAATAAAATTGCCAAAAAACCATACTATGTACGTATACTTATTCAAATTCAAGAGAAATGCCCATTATTTACTAACAACCTTTCAGAACTTTTTTCTTTTAACTGGATTTATTGGGTTCAATGGAAGTGAAGGATTTTAGTTATCAGGGTTTACATAGCCTCTGCTTTCTCATTTTCAGATTTGTCTTCAATAACAGGAGCATCTTTAGGCTGATCAACCTAATAATAGTTAGATATTCTCGATTTTGTAGCTATTAGATAGTTCACTCTGCAGACATCTTCCGGTGCCTTTTATTACCATCGCTTCAAACCTTTAGCTCATTCAAAACGAATTACAGAAGATCAACAAAACAACACCACCTATTTCTAACCAATATAAACATTTAATGAATTTTCTTACGAGTGCGTTGGGATCATTAACTGGTCTAAGCATTCCTTACCACTTTGGGGAGAGAGTTGGGACAAGTTACATTAATGACGGAAACTCTTCAAGTATTTGGAACCGTTACGATGGTATGAAAAAAGTTAGTAAATTACTAGTTGAATTAAATACATTGGTATGCTAACACGTAATAGGATGATAACTCTCCATGCACTATTTTTGAGTTTGAGGTTAAAAACTCTTCAAATGCGAGATTTTTACCGTTAGCAAGAAATGCATTAAAGAAGTTGAAATCGACAAGGTTACCAGGTGTTTTACAAGTAACCGATACTTTTGAGAATGACAGCTACTTGTATATAATATCTGAGAAAGTCAGACCGCTGAGTTCGGTTTTAGGTAGTATTGAATCTGACCAGGTTTTGTTATTAGGGATATACACAATTACAAAAGCCTTGAAATTTATCAATGTTGAAGCTTCTTCAGTTGTCGGTATTCTCAATACGGACACTATTTATATCAATGAGAGTGGTGAATGGAAGTTGTTTGGATTTGAACTAATGACAAATTTGCAATCAGATCCAGAGCAACCCATCTATAGATATAGTAGGCTTTTACCTGCTTTTGATAATAATCTTTCACCAGAGGTTTCGTCAAAGGGCGTTGAGGTTTTGAAAACTTCTCAAGCAGTTAAGTTTGATTCTTGGAGATTGGGTGTGTTGATTTATACTTTGTTTAATGGTCTAACGAACTCAGTTACACAAGCACAATTACAGTCGGCTGGTAGGATCCCAAAAATGTTATACCCAGCGTATAAAAGATTAGTTAGCCAGTCTTTGACTACACGCTGTTCGATCGATCAGTTTCTCAAGAATGGTGAAGGTTCTTACTTTAAAACAAATTTGATAGTCTGCTGTCAAGAGTTAGATGAATTGAATATCAAATCAGAACAAGAAAAATTAGAGTTTCTAAAATCTTTGGAGGTAATCAAGGATGACGCGCCTGTGGGATTTATGGAATATAAAGTATTACCTGAGCTTATTCGTTTCTTCAATTACAGTCCTGAAAACATGTCGTCGTCGTTGCATTATATTTTATTATTCTCTCAAAATCTGCCTTTGGATACATTTACAAGCATTATAAACCCTATTATTATAAAGGCGTTTACACTTCCAGACCGAGCTATCAGAGTTTTATTATTGGGCTGCTTACCCAGTTATGTTGATAAATTGTCAAAATCAGATATCACAGACAGAATATTTTCGAATCTGGTAACTGGGTTTTCGGACACAAATGCTACTATTAGAGAAGAAACTATCAAAGCAGTTTTACCAATTTCGTCAAAATTGAGCGACCGTCAGTTGAATAACGAATTGTTACGTTACTTGGCTAAAGCTCAAACTGATGAGAAACCAGAAATAAGAACAAATACGGTAATCTGCCTTGGAAAAATTGCTAAACATCTGAATAAGAATTCCAGAGCAAATATTCTATCTACCGCGTTTGCGAAATCATTGAAAGATCCCTTTATTCCTGCAAGGTTATCAGCAATTATTGCTTTGACCACATGCATTGAGTTTTTCTCTCCAGAACTCATTGGATCAAAAATTTTATCCGTTATTGCTCCTGCTCTATTGGATAAAAGCAGCAAAGTGCGGAATGAAGCACAGAAATCATTTGATATGTTTTTCAATAAAATCAAAGAAGCTGCCTCAGCTCTACCACAAGATATTGAACTAAATGAAGGAGATAATGAGCATGTTATTGATGAAGTTGCAAACAATGTCAAAAGTTTTGGCTTAACTGGATTCTCGAATGCTTTGAGTAAATTTACGTCTAGTATTGGTGGTGATTTGAATCAGGACCTTGCATTAACCCCAGTAGACAGTAGGTCGGAGACTCCTGTCCATGATAAGAATTCAGAATTAACACTGAAAATATCCAATACTACTACATCAGATAAAGGAATCAATTACGATGATTCTACCTGGTTAGACGACGATAAAACAACCGGCTCTGATGAAGATGGATGGAATTTCAACATGGAAGAGGAAGCAATTGTTGAAAAACCTATTCTTACAAAATCATTAGCTCGAAAATCAGTTACGATTCCCAAACAGAAAAGGGGCCTGGAATTAAAGCCAATATCCAATAAATTGAAACTTGATATAGCAATTGATAATGACGATGATGGTTGGGGAGATGGCTGGTAATTGACTGGCACTATTGCGGACTACATTCAAAAACTTTGTAAAATAAGCAGTAATATTATTAATAAATCTAACAGGTAGTGTGATCAACTGTATTTTAATCTCCTAGAGAGAAATTAAACGTCACACAGGAAAAAGTACCCCTAAAAAAATGAAATAACCAGAAAATACAATCGACGACAGTACGAATATTATGAAGCTATTATAGCAATCGCCTAATAACGGTTACCACCATAACCTCTGTTACCACCACGGCCACCACCATATCCACCACGACCGCGACCACCACGACCACCACGACCGCCAAAACCACCACGACCACCCCTTCTATCAAAAGATAATAAAGCATCTGGAACTGTTTGGTGAGCTTCTCTTAAAATTTGAATCAATTGGCCACCAAGTTTGGCGTTTGCATCTGTGAAAAATGAAATAGAATTACCTTTTGAACCAGCTCTACCAGTACGACCAATACGATGGACATAATCTTCAATATTACCTGGCATGTCATAATTGAAAACATGGTTGATACCTTTGACATCTATAACTGTTAGTTTTATCGCTAATAAGATAATGGTGTTTAAGAAAATATAAACTTCACGCTTTTCGAAAATAAAAAAAAGAAAACTAAGAATAAATATAAACAAAAAAGAAATTGATTTACTGATACTACTCTGTCGCAACTAAAAAACAATTTATTAAAAAGAATAGATGAATTGAAAAAGAGCACCTTTAGCAAGATACGTAAATATCTTGTCCTGTAGGTTCATAATAATTATATAAAAAGTAAATCAAAATCAATGCTGTAAAAATGACCAATTAATTATAATCATTTTTGTGATCGATTACCTGAATAAAATCATTTATTCAAGCTTCACTTTAAAATATTCTTATCCTGTATCAATATTTGTTTAATAGCAAACAAATACGGCTCTTATAGTTCATCTAATAACTCTTAATGTTGATAGTTCAAGTACTGCAATCAGAAATATCATTATTCTCTATGAAACAATAATTATTTGAAAATCTCTTTTCTGCTAAATTTAGTAGTTAATGGGTATCTCAAAAAATGGGTATATAAAAATGAAGTCCTAACTTTGTCAATTGTTTAAATAAAAAAAAATACGTACCAATACCACGTGCAGCAACATCAGTAGCGACCATAATTGGCGATCTACCAGCTCTGAATTCACCTAAAACCCAATCACGTTCTTGTTGTTGTTTATCACCGTGAATAGCTAGTGCAGGCCAGCCATCGTCTCTTAAATATTTAGTGATCTCGTCACAAGTTCTCTTGGTTGAAGAGAAAATCAAAACTTTTGATTCTTTATCTTCCATAGCAGCAGCTAAATTTTTCAATAAATGATCTCTCTTTTCATATTCAGTGACAACTTCGATAGTTTGAGTAATATTATGGGAAGCAGCTAATTCTAATGAACCAACATTAACTTGAATATAATCATGTAAATAATCTTGAGCCAATCTTTGAACTTCTTTTGGCCAAGTAGCAGACCATAACAAAGTTTGACGATCTGGTCTAATCTGCTCAACAATTTTACGAATTTGTGGTTCGAATCCCATATCTAACATTCTATCAGCTTCATCCAAAACCAAATAAGTAACTCTTCTTAAATTGGTCTTTCCACTTTCTAACATATCAATTAATCTACCTGGTGTAGCGATGACAATTTCAACACCTCTGGATAAATCTCTGATTTGCTGACCTCTTGGAACACCACCATAGACACAGGTGTTTCTAATTCTAGAAGATTGACCAAATTTTGAACATTCTTTTTGAATTTGAACAGCTAATTCTCTTGTTGGTGCTAGAACTAAAACAATTGGACCATCACCTGGTGACAATAATGGTTGTGCATTGATGTGAACGATACCTGGTAAACAATATGATAAAGTTTTACCTGAACCAGTAGCGGCGACACCAATCATATCACGACCACTCAGAGCCATTGGCCAACCTTGACATTGAATTGAAGTTGGTTTATCAAAACCTTCTGCTTTGACTTCTTGTAAAACATAGTCTGGGAAACCGGCTTCTTCAAATGTTTCGATTGGTTTTGGAATGTTGGAACCAATTAGACTCATTTCTGATTCTTTTCTAAAGGCATCAACTTCAGCGTCTGAACGATTTCTAACAGTTTCGTGTTCAACGTAAAAGTTCTTCTCAAATTTTGGCATTTTTTCTAAATCCCATTCTTGTTTTTGTAAATTATCACCAAGATTGCTCATTCTGTCACCACCGCCAAAACCTGAATCTCTACCGCCACGGCCACCACCAAAGCCTCCACGACCTCCCTGAAAATCGTTACGGTATCCAAAATTTCTATCACTACCTCTACTTCCTCTATTATCACCGCCCCTGCTGTTAAAGTTATCACGACCATATCCTTGGTCACGGAAACCGCCGCCGTTATTATAAGACATTATTGTATGTAACTTGTATTATACCTTGACACTAAAATTGAACAGATTTCTTTTAATTGAAATCTTCTAGCTTTTAGTTAGTTGTTTAGAAAAGAAGAGAAAGAATAAAATTTTTAAGGATCCTTCCATCTATTTATTTGTTCTTGCAGAAAAAAAGAAAGAAAATTTTTTTATTTTTATTTATTACCCGGTGAGATGATATGACGGGTAACTAAACAATAGAGTGGTAAACACACGCTTGCCAAAGCAATTCGTTCCTACAAATTCCACATTAAATGAAGTCTTAGTACTTTCCACTTCTGCAATGGGTTCTTTTAGTACTTAGTTTCAAGATTCTTAGTGTTGAAATATTCTGACTGTATATTTTCAAAACACACATAACATTACAATTCAGTATTAAAATTTATAAATTCACAATACAATAATATACAATAGAAACTTTATAAGCATGAAGTGCTGTGTTTTTCTTAGATTTTTAATTCTATTCGTTTTATAGAACATTTCTGGTTTCCCTAATCTTGTTCGTAAACTCACCACAAAAAACTTAGTATAATTCTTCTTTAGAAAAGTTACCTTCTTGAATTTTATCACTGAACTTTTCTTCGATATGACTGCACATTTCGATTAGGTTATCTAACCCTTGGTGGAAAGCTTCAACAGCGGTAACTGATCCATAAGTTTGCACACGGATGTTTAATTTAGCTTCAGAAGGATGTGGAATAGAATATCCACAGAATTCAACTTCTGGACTATGTTATTGTTAATATTATGGAGCCGTAGCTTATTTTAAAATGTATTGCGTACTTCTTCATTATAATGTACCTTAAAGCATTACCCAAGGTGTGATCCTCGTCAACTATTTGAAAGGAGGCAGCTGTACCATCTTCCGAAGCGCCTGGAAGCTATATTTGAAGTTAGTTTCAACGACTTAAACAATCAACTAAAGCTGAATCAATGAGCGGGCTTACCATTTTAACCTTTTCTAAATCAACATCCTCTTGTTCTTCATCGATCATTGGAACATCATCAATAGTTTCAGATTCAGACATTTTCTGCTGTATTTTATACCGTACAATGGAAATCGTGGTTGAACTAAAAATTATAATATATCACCTAAAAATTTTTTGTTGTCTATGGTTATGTTCCGATGTGTTTATAGAAAAAAAGAGAACCTGAATTGGGATTTCCGTTTTCAATCCGGTCCAAGATTAGTTTGAAGTTACCCTCATTTGACTTTGGATTAAGATACTAAAGAACTGTAAATTCACTATAGTTTTGCTATTGAAACAAACACATGAAATCAGTTTGAATTCAAAGACAAATAAAAAAAATAACAATTACATTTCGTCACCACTTTTCACATCTCTTCTGATAGTTGGTGTAAGACACATAGTTCAAGCCGTTCGAAAAAACATCATTTTAGCGCACTCTCCCTTTACTATCACATATATTCATTATATCTTTGACACAAAGACAATCTCAAACACGTTTGTCGAATAGTTTCTTTTCGAGTCAGAAGATTATACAAATAGTTATGGAATCGGTTCCAGGCACTCTGGCTTTTAATGGTAACAGTAATGATACGAATGATGCACATAAATTCAATTTACATAACTCAAATGGGATAACTAACAATACGAATTCCAAAACTAGTGCTAATGTTTCAAATACAAACGAGAAAAGCCCTCGAAACTTTCAGCAAGGTTATTATGCCGATTTGAACGCAGTTCCCGACTCCAGTATTGGGAAAATAAAAGATGATTCTTCATTTAATGAGGGCAAACAATCAATGTTTGGAAATCGTTCAGATTCAATAACTTTATACACGAATTTCATCTCTCCAAGATATTCAACAGACTCGAACATAAATAATTATCTGAACCTGTCAAATGATCATCAGCAAACTGGTAATGACCCTCATGCAAAAGGCTATTCTGCAGTTAATAACTTGTTTTTACCCCCAGCAACTACTTCATCACAGCAGAATTTGCATAATATTTCGTTTATACCATCAGGCGATTCTAGTGCATATAATCAGTTTTCAAGACGTCCTTCTGAACAGTTGGAGCCATTTGTTCCATCTGTGAAATTGAAAGCACCAAGTTTCTCTAAAGGAAATAGGGGACCTGCTTTATCAGGATCAATAACTGAAAGTTCGGATTTCGATTTGTTCTCCAAAAGAGATTCACTTAAACTTGCAAGAGGTTCAGGGTCAAGTTTGATCACTAATTCGTCTATGAATGAAGGTTCAGATTTTGATTTATTTGCTAAGAGAGATTCCATAAAAGGTCTAGGAAATGATGAATTTGATTTTCACAATTTGAAAGCACACGATTCGAACGTCTCGTTTCATTTAAACTCAATGAAAGATGAAAATGTCAACAACGATGAAATTCTTAACGGTTTTAAAGAAGACATTTCGCAGCATGAGAAGATCTCACAAAGGCCGACCCCTAAACATCAAACTACTATCTCTTGTAATAGTGATTCTTCTGAACATGATTCAAAAAATAACAATGAAATGATATCACCTCTACCCTTTGGTAGACGAAATGCCTTATCTAAAACTTTTGATGATGATGGTACATCAAATTCGTCAGTCAAACAAGAAACAAGTTTACAATTTACAAGTCCAGTAAACCAATTAGCAGAAGTAGAATCACAAGAGCCCCGTATTACCTCTCCATCTCCGGTGCATGTCTCTCCACAGTTATCCTCACTATCAGTTCCAACAACTCCGCAATCTAATCATTCGGCAGGTTCGAATTTTCTTTCAGCAAGAAACGTTGTAATGTCAGATGATGGAAGGCCATTATTAGGAGCCACTAAAGTTGATCAGCTAATGCTCGTGATTCAGGCTAGAAACAAAGGTGTAACAAATATTATCCCACAAGCCGAAGACGGTACTATATTAGACGATGGTAAAGGAGTAGTCCCACAACCTACTGAACTAGTTGGTGGAATCGATAAACCGAAATCAAAAGGTTCTAAACATCATGAGTGCAGTTATTGTCACAAAAGGTTTACGCAATCAACACACTTAGAGGTTCATGTTAGATCACATATTGGATATAAACCATTTGAGTGTAATTTTTGCGGTAAAAGATTTACTCAAGGTGGTAACTTAAGAACTCATCTAAGATTACACACAGGTGAAAAACCTTACATTTGTGACCATTGTGGCAGAAGCTTTTCTAGAAAAGGCAATTTAGCAGCTCATAGATTAACCCATGATAAGTTGAAGCCATTTGAGTGCAAATTAGATTCTTGTAATAAAGCCTTCACTCAGTTGGGTAATTTAAAGGCTCACCAAAATAGATTTCACTTGAAGACTTTGAACAAATTGACAAAGAAATTAGCGGAAATTGATCCAACCGCAGACTCAAACTCAATACCAGACAAAGAAAGAGAATTGTTGGATTACTTTGCCAATTTATACAAGAATTCAAACAGAGGTATAAAAGGTCGTGGGAAGAGATTATCAGCAAGTTCTCCAACAACTGAACCAATTAGTCCACAACCTACTAATATGTCTATCAATCAGCAGCAAAGCTACCAGCCAATGTTGAGTGAGCGAAACCCTCATTCATTACATCAACAAATGTCAAATCATCAGTCAATGGTGAATTGTGAAAGATTTCCAAATACATTGCCAAATAATATGATGTCACAGCAGCAAAGTGTGGAATTTAAAAACGTCAACTATCAAGATTAGTTCTTGCTGTGTTTTGTTGTGTCATGCTCAATATTGGCACTAGTTTAAGTGTGTTTTTGTTTACCATTTTTATATTTAGGTCGTTCGTGGGTAGAAGTGTGAGGTTTTTATTTATATCTTATTTTTGAAGGATTATTATATTGTGATATTGTGAGAGTGGTTTTTTATTTATTGCAAGATATTTTTATTATATTTGCTATGACATGTTTTGTTTTGGGGTTTGATGATTATTTCGGTTAATACTTTTACTGTTTTGTCTCTTTTTATATAATCATATATTGTTTAATAAGAATTTTTGAAGTCATAAAGGAACTCAGATCATTGCAGAGATGAAATATGAGTATTTGTATTTATAATGCATATGCCGAACTTAGCACTTGAAAATCAAATAACAACTTATTCGCTCATGAGTTACATTCAAAGGTCATTTGGATGCAAATTCTGGTATTGAAAATATAAAATCATGTTTAATCCGATTGTTTAAATTGCACATTGCAAAGATCTATATCCACTACTACCTTTAAAGGACGACAAAGAAAAATCAAAACCGTTGTGGCTATCAAGAGGGATTATGCTCCGATGAGAAAAGCGGGGTATTACAACAGAACTTACGTGCGATTGGCGGACTTATATCAACTTTATTTCAAGTACAATGTCAATGTGAATACATATACGACTTTTCTTTTGATGTAGAAGGTCTCACTTTTGACTTAAATCCTGCATATTTATACATTTCTTCTATCTCTTGATGAACAATAGTGAGATTTTTAAACATATTTCTTTTCTCATATGATCATATATTACAGATCAAATGAAATTATAGACCTCACATAATATATATTAATATACACTAATTGGTAACTATTACAGAAGCTAACTATCCGGTAATATGATAAAGAAGGAAAGAACGATTAATAAAATCTACCGAAAATACACAAGCTAGAAAACGGATGTAACCACCACATTTTAAAGCAGAATTATGCTTTATTATCAACTTTCTCTTCAAAACAAGGAAGACGCTAATATCGCTGATAATTTCAGGCTGCTATATTCTAAAAGGAGTTGAAATGTTTGAAATAGAAGGGAAAATTTTCAACAACAACACACACAGTCGTAATAAGGAAAATACGGATCAGGTATTGATATAGCTAGATAAATCATTCTGCCCTTCAATGTCATTCCAAACTGAATCTAAATTTGGAATGGCAGAATTTATGTCATCAGTTATATTGGGCAAATCGTCAATAGATGTTGGATTCTTAGTGGTATTCAGACCTGACGGTAAATCGCCACCTTTTGAACCAGGTCCAACTGATCCATCTTCTCTCTGTAACATATATGGTGGCAGAAACTTTCCGAAAATCTGCATATCTAATTGATCAATCATTCCTGGCATATATTGGTTTGAATCTTGTTTAGCATCTGAATTTTCTATGTTATCGCTGATTGTGATCTTTGACTGGTTATTACTATCCTGCTCTAAACCTTGTGAAAATGACTGATTGGTACCAGGGGTCGAAGGATTAATGAAGTTATCGAACTTTGCTAAATAATCTAAATTTCCTAAATCATCTTCTAACTTAATATTGAAGTCGTTAGGATCGTTTGAATTTGACTTATTATCGATAGTAGAAAATGGGTTCAGGACTCTATCGGGAATACTATTACTTCTGTTATCTTGTGACAAATTTTGTACTATTGGAACCCCTGTGTGGAAATTAGAATTTCGCTGCTGTTGTTGTGGCTGTTGCTGTCCTTCTTGATGATTCAAAATATTTTGTTGTTGATGTTGTTGTGGAGGCTGTTGTTGTTGTTGCTGCTGTTGTTGCTGTTGTTGTTGTTGTTGTTGCTGCTGATTACTTGTTTTTTGGGAATGAATCGTAACAGTTCTTCTGTTTAATTGCTCAAATAGTGAATTAAGAATATTGTAGGTCCTAGAGGCAGCCATTGAGCTATCTTTTAATAATGTTAATACTTGTTTACCAGTCTCCGCGTCGTGTTTGATACCTATGTAATCAGGGTTGAACTCATCAAAAGGGACTTCATGCACATAAAATACTAAGCAAGCAACAGAAAAAAAAATTGAGTAGTTCGAAAACCAGTAAGAACCGGAGAGCATGTTCTTGCTTATCATATCTTCAGCTAGTTTGACCACAGTTCTAGCAACACTAATACAATTCTTAGCCCTCTGTATAGACAGTGAATCTACCTTCGGCAAACTTGAATGCCTTGGTGATATGTAATGAATGAATGGTCTGTATAAAACTATTTGAACATGTAAAAATGCCAAATGCAATAGTCTATTTGCTTTGAAATATTGAGCTCGCGGCTCTAGCCCAGGTATCAATTCTTTTGGCAGGTTTGACAACCAATTTCTTAACTCCAATTCGATCTCTGTAACTTTTTCATGTGAAATATAATTAACATTGTTGGTTTTAATTTGGTACAAATTTGCAACTATATGGTCCAATATGCATATCAGCTTTGTATGGTTATTTGCAATACCCGCACTACTTAGTTTACCCTGTTCTTGTGGCAAATAACCCTCTTCTGTAATATTTTCATCGTCCAGTTCAAATGGTAATTCCTGATCAAAATCATTAGTAGATATAGATCTTGGTAAACCTAACATTGTGTTGATGTATATATCCATTTTATAAATCGTCCAAAAAATCCTTTTCCTGGTCTCTAATTCGATTGGATTAAAAGGATGGATCAATTTTCGATGCAGTCCTTCTCTCAGAGCGGATCTTAAAGCAACACCAATATAAGAGTAACACGTTGATAGTCTTGCAGAACATTGCAAAAAAATAGTCAGCATAACGATTGTCTGGATAGCATAAATATCTCTAGCATCCGTAATATCTATAAGCTTTCTAGCAGCAATAAAATATCTATAGCCTTCATCTTCTAAAAAATTATCACTAACGTCATTTTTTTTGCTAAACAATGCACCTACAGCCATTACCGAATAGACCAAAGGTAAAATTCTGTTTTGCCTATTGGTATAATTGTCAGGATCAGTCTCGTATAGATTGTCTAAATCTTTGATAAACGAAGGTCTGTGATAAAATCTAAACAGGACACATGCTGAATCCCACGTTGTTGTGACTAGTTCTAGAGCAATCGACTTCGGAGGTAATATGATTTTTATTTCTCTACCATCCTTAGATTCAATAGATCCATCTATATTCGGGTGTGGCAAGTCGATTGGATTTTTTCCAACTTTATTTTTTGTCTTTGTTGTGGTAAACGGTGATGTGTTTGGAGGAGTGGACTTATTTGAATCGGACTTGGCAGACAGTGACAGGCTCTTATACTCTTCTGAAGTCTCGTTTAAGTTCACATTACCGTCGTTCTTGGTATTCAGTTTTGTGTAGATATCAACAAAATGTTTCAAGCTGAAATTGTGATCGAAGACATCTAAATCTGGAAGCAATAGGTGCAAAACTTGCTCAGCAGACCTTAGTTTTGATTCCACCAGATGTAAATCTGCACCTCCTTTCTTTCTGTTCGATGGTTGGTCATACGTGCAATCGTAAGAATATACAGTACAATGTATACATGGCTGTTGACCATCACATTTAACTTTCTTTTTACGACCTGGAACAAAAATGTGTTAGGTTGATGCCGCTAATACTCCGATAAACAAATACATACACTCGTCACAGGCCCTTGTGACCCTTCTTCTTTTCTGCACCTGAGCTTGAGTAGACTCCTGTAATGGTGGTATAAATATTGAATTCTTAGAAATTTGAGGCATTACGAAACAACATATATCAGTACGAAGAAATGGCGGTTATTTCTGACTTTTGTCTAAAAGGCAATGATTGAAATGTCTTGTATCACAGTGGCAAATAGACGCTAATATCTCTTCTATTGGGCTGTCTTAAGGTACTATTTGATTTGTTTGATAATTTTGTACAATTAGCAGATACTCTAAATTTTTGTTCAATGAGAAGAAGTACCTCATGTTTTTTGCGTACATTGTAAATATGCACACCTAGTTACCTGCATAGGTCTCGGAAATGAACAACACACCGGATCTAAGTGATGAAAAGCTTCAACAAGGAGCCTGACAGAATCTCCGAATAAGATTATCAAAGTGTTTAAATTACTTTGTGCTAAGAAGAGAAACTCGAGTTGAACCAATAAACCAAGCAACATAACTAGAGACCTAAAACAACGGTTTTTGCATAATTGTGTGCTAAAAATTTCAGTTCTCAGAATTGAGAAAAGCAGTAAATTATCTCGGTTCTATGCCGTTATGCTCAGAAGAAGTTCATCCCGAACAGTTGCAAGGCAAATTGTGTTTCAACTTGCAAAGCAGGGACAGCAGATGTCACACTATCAACAGAACTACAAACAGGTGCAGGTAATCAAAGGTATATCCAAATATTACCTATTATCCAATAACAACCAAAATATGGGCCTCAACGGATCACGTGATTTATCAAGTCACGTGAGTGCGCTTCCTAGGTTATTTAATTATTGTTCTTGTTATATAAGCTCTTAGTAAGTTCTTTGTTAATAGCTTCTGCTATTCACAAAGCAGTAGAAGAGCAGTTTCAGCTGAAATTTGACAGATATAATAGCTGAGTTACTGCCATTTTCGTAAGATATTTTTTTCTCTATTTAGTCTTTTTAATTTGTTTTAGTGGCACGAACGGTCGCTACTTCAAAAACTGAACGTTGTTAATTTTTGATTTCCTCCCAACAAAGTAAGATTTTTTTAAATTTTCTTGTTTACATTTTTTTCTGAAATCAAAACATCATCGAATTCTCCTTGTTTTTGTTTACCTTTCAAGCTTTGTTAATTTGCTAACAATAAAATTTGAGTCATCGACAGTAGTGAGCTGAAAAGTTTTGGACTATAATCAATCCAACATTAAAAAAACGTCTTAGTTGAAACATGTCAGATTCTAAAAAAAGAACTGGTAGTGCAATTGCTGACAATGTAAGTATTGTTTATTAGCAATAGAACATCAGATATCATACACAGTAATCGAAACAAATTTTATGAACCAAGAACGAATGTGTGGATTGGAACGTTTTTTATGAGTCTGGACTTGTGATCTTTTGAAAGCACTTGTCGTCGTTTTCAGAATTTCGCAATATCCACAATTTCGAGCATTCAAAGCTGTTTTCCAAAGTTCTTTCGGCGCAAAATTCTTTTCGTTTCTTTGAAAGTCTGGTGGTTTGGATACAAACAGCAGATGACTAGTTATTAACACTATCGAAATAGTTAGAACTTTATGATGATGATCCAACTGAGCTTATAAATGCTGTAATATCAGTGTTGGCAATCCCAGAAAATAAGACAACAGTTTCAGAAACTTTTGCAAACGACAAAAACTCAGCAACAGAAGTCCAGGCTTATGCTAAGATAGCTGGGAATAACTGGACTTATTATGTTAAAACATTACAGATATCTATAGGTAGAAATACCGATGGTGTCCCAAACAAAGGTGCCATGCCAGTGCCATTAAACGGACAACAACTAGTTGAAATCGATTTAGGTCCTGCAAAAGTTGTTTCTAGACAGCATGCAAGTATTAACTACAATTTAAATACAAGAATTTGGGAATTGTTTGTTACTGGTCGCAATGGTGCCAAAGTTGATGGTGCTAGAGTTCCAGTTGGTCCTAATGCTCAACCTACGCCCCTTTATTCTGGAGCTGTTGTAGATATTGGTGGAACTCAAATGATGTTTATTTTGCCTGATGCGGTTCCAAAGATTTCGCCACATATCCTCAGTGTAATTGGTAATAAGCTCCCAAAACCAAAAAATAAGAGACTCCACACTTCTTCTTCTTCAGCTGCATCAACAACCACTAATTTCAATTCACAATCTAGTTTTAATTCTTCTAATAGTAATTTAAAAGGATTTATGTTCAATAACAAAGAGGATGAAACTGGCTCTACGGCAGATAATGATTTGTCAGGAGATGAAGCAAGAGATATCAAACCTCCATATTCCTATGCCACGATGATTACTCAGTCTATTCTATCAAACCAAGAGGGAGTTTTATCCTTGTCCGAAATATATGACTGGATTTCGAGTCACTATGCATTTTACAGATTTTCAAAATCAGGTTGGCAAAACTCAATTAGACACAATTTATCATTAAACAAAGCTTTTGAAAAAGTTCCTCGAAGAGCCAACGAACCAGGTAAAGGTATGAAATGGCAGATTAGTGATGGCTACAAAAATGAATTTTTAAAAAAGTTTCAAAATGGATCGCTATCGAAAGTCAGAAGAGGAAGTTCTGTCTCAAGACAATTACAGTTACATCTATCAACGCACAATAATTTACCAGCAAGTCAATCTGCAAGAAGAAAGATTCAGCAATTGCCCGACCAATCATATAATACAGGATCTCATGATGCATTATCGTTCATGGCTGCCGCTGCTACTGCTTCAAACCTAAATAACTTACCATCTCAGCAGATGGGAGTTTCACCTCATTTCATTCCAATTGCTCAAAGTAATTTCATAAACCCAACTCATCAATTACCTCCAATTCAACAGCTTCCACCTCATTTGCAACAACAATATCATCAGCAAGTTCCGTCTCATTTGCAGCAGCATAATCTCTCTTTACAGCATCAAATTCCACAATCCTCAATTCCGTTGCAACAATTACAACCCTCAGAAGCACAACAACCAACTCAAAGTCTACCTCGATCTCAAGTCTCCATTCAGCATGCTCCTCAAGCTCATCAACAACAGCAAAATGAACAGAAATCATCTGGAGAGACAATCCAGAAGGATACAGCTGAAGCTGAACAAGAACTATCGTCGCCTGTTAAACCTGATTCGCCAACGCGCGGTGACTCTGTGATTAAAACACCACCAAAGCAGTATCAAAATCTATATCCGGATCAGTACTACTCAAACCATAATAATAATAATAATATTTCAAACAATAATAACAATAATAATATTCACAACAACAACAATATTAACAATATCAGCAACGGCAACAGTAATAACAATAAAAATGAAAATGATATTCCAAATAGTAATTCTTTGAGTAATTCTCAAAGAACAGAACAGCAGCAGTCGTCTCAAATTGCAACTAATAATGCAAGTACAAACACAACAAATACTAACATTGATATTGATCTGGTTGCAAGTCCGTCGAAGACTTTCTCCGTAAGTGCTATAGAAGCTTACACTCCAGAAAGAGGGAGATCGTCGAGATCAAAACTGCCGGAGCCAAATGGGCAAAGTAATGGCAATGGTAGCAGTAATAACAACTTGCAATCGTCGCCTGCTTTATGGAATTTTGTTCAGTTTAGTACTCCACTACAAGGACTTCAATCAAATCAAATCCCTAATAATCCAAACATAGATCAAACTCCTACGAAAAATAGTGTTGCAAATATTGAATCTATTGGCGGTTCGCCGATTGAACATTTGAAAAAATCAAGCGGTGACAAAAATTTACTCGGTGATCTAAAAGATGTTGATTTAGCAAAAGGTTTCAAAAGATAACCAATCACGCATAAAAATGGGTTTTTGTCGTTTAGTTTTTTTTTACAGGTTACTTGAATTAGAAAACGAGACATTTCAACTCATTCATTCATTCGTTCATTAATTCATTTATGTACTAGCACATTTGTTTATTTATTCACTGATTTTTGTCCATAGTCGTCCACTCATTCAATCACTACTCTGCTCATTATTTTTTTAGAAGTTAAAACTGGTGCATTTTGTTCACGTATATATTGTTTCCAATATCACATAGTTCGCCCGTTTATTATTTTATCACTGTGTATTGATCTCATGTAATATTTTGTGATTCATGTATATTCATGAGCCAAATCGCTGTTTTACTTAGGTTTGTTTATTGTTTATTCGATAATGATTCATTTGTCTTGTTAGTCTGTCTACATATGGTTTGTAAATATCGATTTGGTTTATGATTGAACTTGTTTCATCAGTGTTACTTTCCATTGATATGACCATCCATCTTCCCATCTGACAACTTTTGTTTCGAAAATATGCGTACCCCAAATTGCAAGGTTCTATACTCACTAATTAAAATCAGGCAATTAGTTTGATAAACAACAAACTACGGCATTACACAAGCACTAACAAAATTGTTCATTGAAATATATAGGGGTATAAGGGTAATCGGTATGATTCCAATTCTATACAGGATCAAAACAGAATACTTCATCAAACAACGTAAATAGAACCAAAAGCATGTCAATATCAAACTCCATCTGCAAAAACTAGAAAAAATGAAACATATTCATGCTATAATACAACACCCAGAACTGGAAGTTTCAGTAACATGTGTAGCAGTATTGGTATTTGTAGTCGAACCAGCGGTGGAAGCATTGTTTGGAGCGCTCCTGCTGTTAAGGGATCGATAGGATTCACTACGAACGCTTGAACTTGTGACATGTGTACCGTTATTATTACCATTGTTATTGTTGATTTCTATAGCACGTCCTGAACCACTTAACTTTCTTAATCTTGTGCCAATTTTTGAGTTGGATAGCGCCAATTTTTCGTTGCCTTTTATAAATGAGTTTGGCCTGACTGATGTATGAATTATTGTGCTTATTGATAAATTCAGGTCACTGATTGTCATAGTTTGCGCTAACGATTTTCCGAGATGTAATAAACGAAACTGTGCTACTGTGGATGGTTTTGTCCCCCAACCTTTGTTGTTTGTTAGTACTTGCAATTTTATCCCTATTACTATGCTTCAACGTGTAAAAAGCCTAAACAATACCTACTGTCTCTCCAGTTGCTGAGAATGTAGTCTTCTAAATTTAAGATGGAAATATCCTCAATATCTTTAACCTGCAGGTTATTTTCATCAACAAATTTCCTATTCAAACGTACCTCAAACTTAGTTCCATTTAAAAATAGTAGGGTTATTGTCGTTGCTTCTCCACTCATAGAACTTTCTGAGTTCAGTGAATGTGACATTTTAACTACCAGGATTTGAGATAGGTGTTGATGTTATCTCAAACTATGAAGTGTATGGATCAGAGGTATGGATTGGTGTAAATGTCAAAGTATCAGTTGATGTATTCGTTGAGTGAATTACTTTCGATATAATGGAATAACAGATGAATAAAACACACCAATTAGATAAAATGAAAAATAATTTAAGAGCTGATGTTAATCTTTTACAAAAGAACTGCAACTAAAACAATTGCGAATATCGAAAGATAAACAGAATTTCCGGTTAATATATCACGTGACTTACGACCATCTTGTTTTATATAATTCTCGATCTTGCCATACAATTATGTAACGAACTTATACAACACCAGCGTATGGAGCAAGTTGGGGATATTGATCGCCTTGTTAAAAAAGGTTATGGTGGAGTAGAAGACTGTGGCTATGTGGTCTCATTTATGGGAGAAGAGCTCACACTGCCGAATCTGGTGAGTAAATTTGCTTCTTAGCTGAAACTGTATCACTAACATTTCAACACAAGTACGTGTTTAACACAATTGCCGATAAGTTGATACAAGATGCGACCATTCGCGTTCTTTGGATAGATTCAATTGGGTCCTTTGACGCTCAGAAATTAGTCAAAACGATTCAGTCAAAACTGATGATGACAGATGAGCTTCGGCTTAAGTCAATATTTGATCGGGTTCATTATGTTCGGTGTTTTGATCTTCAGGGCATATATGATCAGTTAATTGAATCTTCTTCTGAAACACAAAATATGCTATATGTATTGCAAAACACAAGTGAACCGTTCAATTCGTCTTCCTATTCCGATTACACAAGATCTCATTCAATTATGAATAATATACTATTATGTTTGAGGAAATTCGCAGACTTGTACAACTGTTCTACGTTTGTAAGTTTCCAGCTATTTTTACACGTATAAAATAATACTGATATGTACGCAGTTATTGAATAGCACCAGTAAATCCATCGATAGGGAAACGTTCAAAAAGCCAACTAGATTCATTCATTATTACGTCGATATGGACATCCTGATCCAAACCAATAAAGAAGGGAAGTATGATATAGCTATGAACTATGATGGAAATGAAAGCAACTCATCAGAATAGAATAACTTTCATGTGAGCGCTAAGTTATACGATCAAGCATATCACGTGATACATTATAGGGCTAAACATTCATCCAGACATCTAATTTATATTGAAACCATTACAATTAAATGTGACTGCTATACTTTGGTGTACAGATGTTTTTAGTAAAACTCTTTTATGAAAAACAAGCAGATTTTAGTGCGACAGAAAAAGTCTCAGAGCCGGGGAACTCACTCAGAATTACCATCCAAACTCTTGAAAATTAAAGTGATATTTTTCAAAGTTTATACATTTACAATTTTTTAATATAATAAATCAAATACCATATATTAAAATGAGTACTTTCGAACCAGTCATTGTCATTGATGGTATGTATTCACGAGAATAAGAAGTAAAGCAAAGAAATTATTGAGATATTCAATATAGTTATTGATGTAATAAGCTATGATTTCAAGCAGATGAAATTGTAAAACAAGAAAACAAAAGTGTATATCCATGAATGGCACAAACTTATATGTCCGCATATATGAACTACGATATTCGCTATTATTGTTGATACTTTTCAAAATTGGAAGCTATCTGTCTTAGCTGGTATTATTATATCAATTAAATATAACTTTATTCTTTTAGAAATTTTTATCTCAAATCAGATTACTAACCAAACATATAGGTAAAGGTCACCTTTTAGGTCGTCTTGCTTCAACTGTTGCTAAACAATTATTAAACGGTCAAAAAATCGTTGTTGTCCGTTGTGAAGCTTTGAACATCTCTGGTGAATTTTTTAGAACCAAACTTAAGTACCATGATTATTTAAGAAAAGGTACCAGATATAATAAAACTCATGGTCCTTTCCATTTCAGAGCTCCATCAAGAATCTTTTACAAAGCTATTCGTGGTATGATTGCTCACAAAACTGCCCGTGGTAAAGCTGCTTTAGAACGTCTTAAGGTTTTTGAAGGTGTCCCACCACCATATGATAAAAAAAAGAGAGTTGTTGTTCCACAAGCTTTAAGAGTTTTACGTTTAAAACCAGGTAGAAAATACACCACTGTCGGTCGTTTATCTGCTGAAGTTGGTTGGAAATACAACGATGTTGTTGCCAAATTAGAAGAAAAAAGAAAAGTTAAAGCTCTTGAATATTATGGTCGCAAAAAGGCTTTAACTAAAAAAATCAACGCTGCTAAAGCTTCTACTGCCGAATCTGATGTTGCTAAACAATTAGCTACTCTTGGTTATTAGATTTTGCATAAACATCCAAATAATTATTTAAATTTTATATATAAATAATAACATTTTTTTATGTTTTGGTGGTTTATGTTTCAGTGTATAATTTTTTTCCCTTTATGTTCAAAACTCATCGTTTTCAATATTGTTATATTGTAAGCAACAAATAAATGTAACACATTTGTATATCATATAAATTGTAGTTCTTCTCATATCAATTATTAGGCGTCTCGGTTATGATATAATGTTACTTATAGTACATAAAAGTTATTATAAAATGCAAATTTTCTATTAAATCATATATACAATATCTCACAATATGTGCTTCATCTTTTCATATACAGTGAACGTTATACAGGAAGCAGGAACAGCTCTAAATAGATTTGGTAGTAGGCCCTTATAGAATCCTGAAAGTCCCTCTCCTTTGAAAGTTTCTAAAATAACAGTTGAGAATCTTTTCTTTGAATTTATTGAATCGTAACCTTGTAGTCGTGATTTACAGAGCTGAACTGGGTATAAACATAAAGTCGACAACATTTTGGAAGTTGCTGAAAGATAAATGTATTGAAATGTGGAAAGCAGATGAACGTCAGTTTCTTCGAATAGCTGAAATTTCAGAGTATCATAAATTGTGAATTGCAATGCTCCTTGAGACACACCAACCAACGATGGGGTCAAACCTTTCCAAAACCCTAATATGCCTTCATCATGTAAAATTCTTCGTATACCATCAAGAGCTGATCTATATGCACCCGGTGTTTCTTTTGATGTTGATAAAATTCTTGTTTTCAAAACCCAAATTGGATTAGTTATCACTGCAGTCATGGTACCAGCAGCTAATGCGCTCGTCAAGTAATAACCACTGTGCAAATTTGAATCATTCTTGAAATTCGATGAGTTCGAAAAAAAGTGGGATAAGTTCTTAAATTCTCTGTAAAACATAAAGTACAAGCTCCATGCCATTGAGCTACCAAAGAGATTGGAAGCTAGACCCCTATAAGTGTTCAATATGATATTTGAATTTCTCTGAAAAATAGACTGGTTATTCGATCCTCGAATGATCTCGCTCGATATTTTCTTGAAACTTTCAGTAAAGGACTTAGAGTTATAATCTAACTGCAGCCTCACTTTCAGCAGATCTAACGGATGTGTTACAATCGTTGTTACTGCTCCTGCTGTCAAGCCTGACAATATCTCTTTTCTTTTTGAGCTTACAAATAGCTGTTTGTGTTCTTCACTCATGTTTGTCCAAATATAACCAGGTCACAAATATCATGATAGTTTTAAGTGATTTTGGAAGGTCTAGATGAACAAGTATAAACAAAGGTAATTGAATATTGTTAAGTTATATTCAACTCATAATCTTCAAAGTAGTTAGTTAACCTAGATACGCAAATGAAAATTTATTTCAGCAGTGATCACGTGAATTGTACTTTCTCGGACTCAGTTAAAATAACTAATCTACTAATTACTTATTGAAGTATCTTTTAACATTATTTATTTATTGTATATTCTTCCTTCTTCTAAGATGAAAAACAAAAAAAAGTACCATAAGTGACAATAACCAGAAAATTTTCATAAACTATTTAGTAAAAACTAAAATATCAAACATTTTGTATAT